>JAODAL010034060.1:0-44778 GCA_025379985.1 Phyllomedusa bahiana | reverse complement strand
GCCCCTTATCTCTAACAAATTAATTTTAATTATCTTTGAGAAGGAATTGTTTTCACTCTTTAAAGCTCTGTAGATATATTTATACAGATTCAATTTCCTGCACTCATGTCACTGTAATGGTTCAGCTACTTATAGAAGAGATAAATATGATAATCACTGCTATAGGACCATCCACAGCCTGACCAAGCTTTGTGAGGCTGAAGTTGCCTGTAAAATTGCATAGTGAGACAACCCCTTTAACACTCAGGCCCCCTTCCCAATGCAGACATTCTTGACACTGATATCTTTAATTTCATACCCACATTCTAAGATCCATTAATTTATAATTTTTATTTAGACATGGCGACATTATTAAAAAAAAATGGCTTTGTTCTCACCGCCACTCTCTGGTCTCTGTTTACTACTGAACAGCACATGGCCATTTTAGTCAATTAGGGGCTACATAAGTCATGTGCCTTTTCTTTGAGATCACCTCTCACACATTGTTCACTTTTTCAGTGGTAAATTCAATGGAAGTACACATGACTGAAGAGGCCAATGATTGGCTTCAGCGGTGGAGTAGCAGAGGGAGGGGAAGTATAGACTTTTTTTTTAATGGGACACTAGGAGCTCAGTGGACAGCCACTTTGGAGGTGTTGTGCAATAAAAAAAATATATATATTTCATTGGGGCCAGGGTGATCCAAAAAACTAATACTTCCCTAGTTGCTCCCTGCTGCTGTTGCTCCTGTGCTCCCAGCAATCCACTCCTTTCGACTTCAGGGTTCTTGGCCCAACAATGGAGAGGGTTATGCTCTTTTCACTTAAAATTGAGACTGAGCCTCTCCAGCAAGTCAAGACGAGAACCTGGAAGTTGAGAGCAGCAGATCACGGAGAGCTCGGGAGGGACAACGGTAGGGTCAGCTAGGCAAATATTAGTTTTATTTCTTTTTTGGACCACTCTGGCCCCAATGGATATTTTTTTAAGCTCGTAAAACCCTTTAATGTACCATGTAATGGATCTGAAAACAAAAATATAAATTCTTTGTAGGGCAGAATAAAAAAATTGGACAATTGAATCATTGTTTTTTGGATTAATTTTTTAAGTCCACAATGTGGTATAAATATGGGTCACTATGATTGCAGCAATAAAAATTTGTATAATTTACATTATGTTTTACTGCACTTAAGAAAATAGTGTATGATAGCCCACATTTACTAATGCTATCTCAAAGTAACTTAGGCAGTTTAAAAATGCATCGAATTTCACAGTGGTTAATTTGGTGCAGTTTTAGACTTGTATAGCTTTTTCAGACCAATTATTAGTTGAATACTAGAACTTCATAGCATTTCTGGCACATTTTTTGATGCAGAATGCCGCAGTGTTGTCGCAACTCCTCCCTTGTGTAGCTACTTACACCTCTGAGTAAGCCATGCCCATTTTTGGAAAATTCAAAAAAGTGTCTAAAGTCAATAGCAAAAGTGTGGTTGACACACTGAAGCAAAAATGCTAGACTATTGGGACCATTGGTAATGGATTCAGAGACCGTTTTCTTGTGACATATTGGGTTTTAAGTTAGTACTAAATTTGGGTCTAAACAATCCTTGTGTTAAATTTGGTGTTATCGCTTTCACACTCTCTCACACTGATAACTGGAATTTTCAAAATGGCATTCTCAATGGCAAAGAAACTTTTCTGAGGCAGGTGCGTAACTACCGGGGTAGCAGACATAGCAGCTGCCCCGGGGCCCGTGCTCTTAGGGGGCCCGAAGCAGCTGCTACTGCGTCTGCTACCCTGGTAATGCCACTCCTGGGCCCGCCGGTAACGAACATACTAGTTCACTGCTGGCGGGAGGGGAGCTGAGGAGCCCGGCGCATACTGCCTCTGAACGTCCAGGCCCTCCGGCCAGAGCGTTCAGAGGCAGCGCTGCCCGGAGATAGCAGAACGGAGCGACGCTCCACTCTGCTACTTCCCCTGCCGGCATTCTGTGATCACGTGGGTGGCGCGGTGATGTCACATCATGCCGTTGCCCGCGCTGAGCAGAGAGGCTGGAGCGCAACGCATCGAGGGAGTGGGGTTAGTAAGTTATTTATTATTTTACCTGCCCTATAGCCTGCCTAAATAGCCCCTTTTCCTGCCCATATACCCCCAAGCCTACCTATATACCCCCAGCATGCCTGCATAGCCCCCCAGCCTGCCTAAATAGCCCCTCTGCCTGCCTACATACCCCCCAGCCTACCTATATACCCACAGTCTGCCTGCATAGCCCCCTAGCCTGCCTATATACCCCCCAGACTGCCTATATATACCCCTATCCTGCCTATATATACCTCCCAGCCTGCCTATATACCCCTCAGCCTACTTATCAAGCCCGCAGCCTGCCTGCATAGCCCCAAGCCTGCCTGCATCACCCCCAGCCTGCCTATATACCCCCAGTCTGCCTGCATAGCCCCCCAACCTGCCTATATATACCCCCAGCCTACCTATATACCCCCCAGCCTGTCTATATAGCCTCCCCCCAGCGCCTACATAGTCCCCCCAGCCTGCCCTACTTTAATCCCCCCTAAAGCCTGCCTATAAGCTCTCTAAGTTTGCCTCCTAAAATACTCTATAGCCCCCGTGAAAGCCTGTCTGCCTATATGGCCCCTTAGCCCCTAAGCTTGCCTAAACTATATAGAACCCCGAAGCCTGCCTGTCTACTTATAGGGAGCCCCCTTTAGTACTAAAAACCCTGCCTATCTACCTATATGGCCCCTATAGCCCACCTAACCCCTGTCTACCTGTATGGCTCCCTACAGCTACCTAAACCCTGCCTGCCTATATGGGGACTCTATTACCTACCTACACCTTGCCTATCTGGGGTCCCATATAGCCTCTCTAAACCCTGCCTGCCTAAATGGACCCCATATAGCCAAGGGGGCAGGGAGGGAAGTGCTGGAAAAGTCAGGATTCAAAGATATTTGTGTCTAAATCTCCAGGGACAAGTGGTCGGGAAATGTCATGATGGTGGTCTGGACCGGATGCAGAACAAAAGGTAAAGTCAACGACTCGTCAGAGAAACGTCACCTTTGAGTCACAAGATGTAACTACACGGTAATCACTTATGTCTGGAGAGTCTGTGTACCCCTGGTGTCTACCACTATATGGTCACTGTTTGGGGGGTTATATAAAAGCTGCAGAGTCTGTGTACACTAAATAATACCACTACATGGTCACTATATGGCGGTACTATTGTTCTTTGTGTACTGATCAGTAATAGTGTAGAGGTATAATTCAGTCACTTTGTGGTCATGTTCTGGCGGTATAATCAGGTGTCTATGTAATAGCATTATTGGTAATGTTGGTCTTGGTATAGTGGGATTTGTCTGGTAGCAGTATGATGGTGATATGTATGGTGAGGTATTTGCCCCTTGTATTATCTACATTATCTAACAGCATGTTCTGGTAAATGTTCGTGGTCAGGGAGGTGGGCGAGGGGGAGGGTAGGGGGCCCCTCAAAAAGTTTGCTTTGGCCCTGGCTTCTCCAGTTACGCTCCTGGTCTGAGGATCTGAAAAAAAAGAATTGTTGCTCTACATAAAGATGGCCTAGGCTATAAGAAATTTGCCAACATCCTAACTGCCAACTGATCTGCTGCAAGACCATATAGCAGTTTAACAAGACAGGTTCAATTTAGAAGAGATGTCAAAGTTGAGTGCACATGCTCAATGTCATATCCAGACCAGGCCTTTTCAAAATACAGTAGATGTATGAGTGCTTCCAACATTGCTGTAGAGGTTAAAGGGGTGGGGGTCAGCCTGTCAGTGCTCAGACCATATGTTGCACATTGCATCAAATTGGTCTGCATGGCTTTCATCCCGGTTGGAAGCCTCTTCTAAAGATTGTGCATAAAAAAGCCTGCAAACAGATGCTGAAGACAGGCACATGCAAGGACATGGATTACTGGAACCATGTCCTGTGGTCTGATGAGACCAAGATACACTATTTGTTTCAGGTGGTGTGTCAAGCATGTTTGGTGGCAACCAGGTGAGGAGTACAAAGACAAGTTTGTCTTGCATACAGTCAAGCATGCTGGTGGGAGTGTCATGGTTTGGGGCTTTGTGAGTGCTGCTGTGGGGAGCTACAGTTAACGGAGGGAACCATAAATGCCAACATGTACTGTGACATGCTGAAGAAGAGCATGATCCCCTCCCATCGGAAACTGGCAGTATTCCATTATGTTAATGACTTCAAACACACCTTAAAGCTGACCACTGCCTTGCTAGAGAAAATGAGGGTAAATGTGCTGGACTGGCCAAGCATGTCTACAGACCTAAACCCTATTGAGCATCTGTGGGGCATCCTCAAATGGAAGGTGGAGGAGAGCAAGGTCTCTAACATCCACCAGCTCCATGATGTTGTCATGGAGGAGTGGAAGAGGGTTCCAGTGGCTGCAGCCTGTGAACTCCATGCCCAAGAGAGTTAAGGCAGTGCTGGAATAATGGTGGCCACACAAGATATTGACACTTTTGGCACAATGTATTCATTTTTACTTAGGGTGTACCCACTTTTGTTGCCAGTGGTTTAGACATTGATGGCTGTGTGTTGAGTTATTTTGAAGGCACAATAAATTTACCAAATGTTATACAAAGCTATACCACTAACAATTGTTTAAATTTTATCAAATGTCAAGTGGGCTATATAGGTTTGCAAACAACCTTAGGTGCTAACACTTAATAAAAACCCCTAAAAAGACCTAATTTTGGAAACCAATACCTTTAAGGAATATATCCAGGGGTGTATTGAGTAAATTGACCACACATGTGCTTCACAGATTTTTTTAACGTTAGGCTGTGAAAATTACTTATTTTATTTATAATACAATGCAGTTTTATCTGAATATATAGTCTTGGAAAAAACACACCAAAATTTGTTATCCAATTTTTTCCAAGTTTGACGAGGGCATACAAGGGAGGGACCATTATTTGGCTTTTGAAACACATTTACAAAGCCCCCAAAGTACCACAACAGGTGAAACCTTCTAGTACTCACCCCCTTTTGGTTTTAATAACCCTCAGGGAATTAATTTAGGAGTGTACTGTGCATTTCAGCCCAATAGGTGTTTCACAGTTATTTTAGCATTGGGCCGTGAAAATGGAAAAAATCCCAGTAATTCTGCTATTGTTTTCTCAGGTTTAATTTTTACAGCGTTTTCTGTGCGGTATAAAATGGTATAAATGACATAACTTTACTGTGCGGGTCAGTACAATTACAATAATATCAATGTTATATGTTTATTTTTTATTTTTTACTATATAAAACACTGTACAAATGCGTTTACAAAAAAATGCGTTTTTATTTTATCCTATTCTGACAGCCATCACTTTTTTATTTTTCTGTATACGGAGCAGTATGAAGGATTGTTTTTGCAGGATGAGTCGATGTATTCATTGATACCACTATAGGGTTCTTTTTTTAACATTTTTTAACATATTTTTATCTTTTTAACAAGGTTTTTGGGAGGTAGGAATAACAAAATATAGCAATCCTGATGTTAACTTTACTCAACAGGTCAATAAGATTACAGTGATACCAAATTTACATATTTTTTATGTTGTACAACTTTTGCATAATTAAAACACTTTTATTTAAAAAAGAAATCACGTTTGTGCATTGCCATAGTCTCAGATCCTTAACTTTTTTATTTTTCCATATACATAGCCGTGTATTTTTTTGCATGAATTGATGTTTTCTTTGGTATCAGTTTGGCCTTTAAATGATTTTTTGATCACTTTTTACTCCATTCTATGTGGGATGAACAAAAATCTGTCTTTTTTTTTTACGGCATTCACCGGACGGGTTAAAAAAAATGTGACAGATTTATAGGATAGGTCGTTACGGACACAACAAACCAAATATGTGTACTTACGGTGGTGTTCTGGGACTGATTAATGCTCGTTTGGTGTATAAGAAAAATAGAAGAGAAATCTCATACTTACCTCCCGGCTGCCGAACGTTCATCCTGAGAGGAAGCAGTGAATGGACTTCATTCACGTGACAGCTGCAGCCAATTACAGGCCAGAGAGGTCATGTGCAGGTGACATTGTGGCCTGTGATTGGCTTGAGTTGTCACATGAACAATGGATGTTTACTGCTTACTCCCTAGTTGAATGGCCCGGGAGTGAACGGGAGCATCCAGAAGGTAAGTATGTGGTTTCCCTTCTATTTTTACTCATACTCCAATGAATGAATAAGCATTGATAAGTCCTGGAACACCCCTTTAATTTATTTTTTATCTTTTTTGGGGTGATTAGTTTATTGTAATGGGAAATGTGTTTTTACTTTATTTTTTGTTTGTGTTTAACATTTATTTTTTTACACTTTTTTTTATTTTTACACTATTTTCACTTGTCCTCAAAGGGGACTTGACTTCAGTGATCTGCAGATCGCTGTTTTCACACATAACGGTGCATGTGTATACTGTTCTGTTTGAGGGAACTGTCATTACCATGGCAAGTGTCAGTTACCTGGGTGGTGACATCACAGACAGCCTGGAAACCCCATAAAGGCTTCTGGGCCATCAGGGAAGCCATCGGAGCCCGCAGAACAGTGGGCTCTGATGGTAACAGATGGAGTTCCCTTCCTCTGTCTTTCCCTTAGATTGCCGTGACCAATCACAACTACACAGCTAAGAAGTTAATCGGTGGCAAGCGGAGCAAACTCCGCTCATTGCTGATAGCACAAAGAGTCAGCTGTAATATACAGTTGACTTCATGTGCGGATTGTGCAGGCTCCATTTGTTAGCCTGCAAAAGCTCCAGGACGTATTTCCCATAACAGTAAAGGACATGCAATCAGGACGTGCTGGAACATCCTTTTGTGCAAAGGGACTAAAGCTTGTTCCACTGAGTGTTGTGTTGATTATTTTCAAATTAGGATTGGCATATATCTACATGTTATGTAACATGTTTTATGTCACATTGCAGAGTAAAACTTGATACTATGATCTTGTGTTTAAGCACTACTTCCTATGCTGTGTAATTGTCTTTTTGGAATATCCCTGTAGTCTCACATTTGTGATCCTTTTCACCTCTTCTCGCCACAGTTTTTTTTTGTTTATGTCGCATTAGTTTATTACCTCTCTGCTTTAACTGCCAGGTACATAGAGGGCTCAGCAAGTGAGTCGACTCCATACTCTGTTATTGACATTATGATGTTAATATAGGTCACATGTCAGTAAGGGGTTTAACACTGTATGTGTTTAAAAAAGTACAGATGGGTTATGACTCTTTTGTTAACTTATGTCCTATATGGTAGAATCAGTATATGAAGTATAGAGAAGAGGGGCAAAAATTGAAAGATTTGACCCAATCCATAGTATAAGTTACTGCCTTGTACTACACAGCTTTAACCTAGAACTAACATAAATCTCACAAGTCTTTTAAGTTTAAAATCTATTAGCTTTTAATCCTAAATATATTGAGGGTGAAGTTAGCACCACTCCAATCTAGGGTTTTAATCCTTGATATTATACTTCCTTTACAATTTCATTGTGTTTTCCAAGCAAATGATAGGAAATGGATGGTCCAGAAAACCTTGTTTCAGTGTTGGTAAGGTGTCATATTCTTGGAGTGGGTGTATAGCATCCCATAACCAGCTTTTCACATGTGGGAATAGCTAATATGAATTAGCCCTTTTGTTTGACACATGATATATTGTCAGACTGGGAACTGAGCTCCGTCATTAAAATTTTCGATGACGTTTTCAGGTCTGCATGCAAGTTAGTGGCATGCTCTTCCACTTGGGACAAAACCTACTTTCTAGCGAATTACTGATTTCTTTGTTTTTTGCAGATGTTTTAATGTAAGGAAAGGAGATTTTCAGATCATAAAACTTGAGTTCCCTTATCGCTCAGTCCTCCACTCTCTACTTAAAGAAAGGGAGACATTTTGACTTTAAATCCCATTGAGGGTTTAGTCTGCCTATTCACCACTCTACTTTATTAGTGACATTACAATGTACTCCTGTACTTACTGCACATGGAACAACGGGGGTGTGTGTATGTGTGTGTGTGTGTGTGGTGGTGGTAGGGGTCTCGATTCTGTGTGTATGTATAGTCTTATTTTTGTGTTCTAATATCTAGCCCTACATTGAATTGAACAGCTACTTTCATCAGTTGTTTTATGCACTACCAATCTACCGGCTCTTATTGCAGAAAATAGCACAGGGTTGTATAGTGGTGCCAATTTAAAATCCTTTGTTTGATTATAAAGAATATTATTTTAAACTATACTTCACTATTATCAACCTTAATTTTTGCGTAGTTTTATTGATTGCAAACATTTTTTTGTCACCCCTAGGTTGGTAGACATGTAATACATGGAAAGAAATCACTCACCAGTGTAAGTAGCAATGTTACAAGTGCTCCTGAGACCCTCACTTCGGGTCATGGGCACACCCGTGTCCTGGTTGCGAGAGCAGGACTGTGAACCACATGTCAGACCACAGGCGCACTCACAGCCTGGTCCGTGACTGCAGCTACTCACCTCTCCATGCTCCCTGCACTGTCTCTGCTTGCTCCCTAGGGCACGTGTGCAACGGCTCTGTCAAAATTAAAGGACCAGCGCACTGGTGATTCAGCATCACCAGACCTTGTCCCTATTTAACCCTGCCCCTTCCTTGTTCCTTTGCTGAATCGATAGTGCTATTATAGACTAAAGAGAAAGCGTTTGTGTGTTTCTGATACCCCATGTACCAGTAATATTCGTCTACTTCCCTCGACCACGAACCTTTGTTACCTGTCCTGACCTTCCTGCCTGTCTCTGACTACGAGCCTGCCTTGTGATTTTGTACCATGCCACACTTCAGCCACCACCGCAGAAAAGTCGTGCCAGGGGTAGCGACCTGGGGATTCGCAAGCAGCAGCAAGTATGGCCAGTCAGTTCCCTACCAAATGGTCCACAGTGGCTTTCGTGATCAGTCTTCTCTGTGGAAAAGTCTTAGCCTGGGCTACTCCTATGGGACCGAGATTATCCTGTTATGGTAAACTTCTCTATGTTCCTGAATGAATTCCCAGTTCTAGGAACCAAACCTGCACATGTCAAGTTGGAAATCGCTACAAACATAAGGGAAACTTTGTTGAATCCTCCCAACCGCCCGGGGCGCAATTTCCCCCTTTCCCCGGTGAAATCTGCCCCTGTTTTTAATGTGGGCGCCAGGGCGCGCTCATACATTCCATGTAAACTGCGCCCCTCGCCAGTGTTTGAGGCGCAGTGCGGGAAACTTAGGCACAGTGCGGGCGCGGCCCCCTATATTCGAAGCCCCCAGGTAGTGCACTCCTACATGTGGGAAAAATCCGCCGCGCCTGCCAGTGGGTGGGCGCAGTGCGAGGCCCATGGCGCAGTGCGGGGGCTTGCGCCTAAGATTCGCCGCCCCGGAAAAGGGGCTCAAAAACATCCCGCACGAAGTTCCCTGCGCCTCGCCAGTGTGTAGGCGGAACACCAACACGGGAAAAAAAATGGGCGCATGCGGGACTTCATTCACAGTATTCCGATTCGAGAAAAGTTACAATGAAAAAGGAAATCATTAAAGATGTCCGTGTGGTATGAATAGAAAAATCGCCTTTATAAAAGGGGGAAAACATTCTCAGAAAAAAGACTCAAACCCAAAAATAAAAATACATAAAACAAAATCACTTTCCCTATATCCTAATTCAAGAATTAGAAAATTGGAAATTGCCGGGAAATAACAGTATAATTCAAATTCTGAAAGCTAATTTCATTGGTCGGAAGAAACCGGCCAATCAGAAAAAGGGAAGCACAGGTGAACTATTAAAACCTATGGAGAAACTATGACCATAGAATCAAATGCGGGCATTTTTCCCAAAATACAGTTAAAAATGCAGAAAAAGCTGATGTTAACTAGGGGGGCTTGGCTATCCAGCCAATCAGAGCGCGGGCTACTCTTCCATTGAGGTCAAATGGAGAGATCGCGAAAAATGCAATCTCGCTCAAGCGCCGTCGGCAAGAGTTGATTAAAAAAAATAAATTTTTTTAGTTTGTAAAAATTATTCTCTGAAAAACAGCTCAAACATTCTAAAAACATAAATCAATTCTATCCCGAAAAAACGCGTTTGTCGCCGAGACCGGCGCTACAAAACGGGAATTGCAATAGAAAGAATTGCTGGGAAATACAGTAATTTAAATTCGGTACGCTATTCTGATTGCTCGGCAATAAACCAGCCAATCAGAAATAGGAGCGACAAAGACCCAATTTTATCCTATGGAGAAGTTTGGACCAATCAAAATCAAAGGCGGGACAGTTCAAAAGACAGTAAAAATGCAGAAAAGAGCTGATTGCCTGAGCTAGCCGTGGCTTGGCTATCCCAACCAATCAGAGCGCGAGCTACTTCTCCCATTGTAGTCTATGGAGAGATCGGCGCAATGCAGTCTCGGCGCTGAGCGCCGGCGGCAAAGGAGTATTAATAAAAAAACATTTTTATTAAGTGTAAATCATTATCAGATAAAGCGCTGAAACCTTCTCTAAAAATAAATCAGTTAAATACCGAACAACACATTTGTCGCTGAGACCGGCGCTACATAAGGAATTGCAATAGAGAGAATTGCCGGAAAATACAGTAATTCAAATAGTTTAAGCTCTTCTGATTGGTCGGCATAAACCAGCCAATCAGAATAGGAGCGCAGTGGCCCATTCTAACCTATGGAGGAGAATTGACCAAAACAGAAATAGGAGCGACAGGGACCCATTCTAACCTATGGAGAAAATATGACCAATCATATTCAAAAAGGCGGGACAGTTCAAAATACAGTAAAAAGGCAGAAAAAAAGCTGATTGGTTGAAGCGGCGGGGCTCGTCCACTTAGCAATCAGAGCGCGAGCTACTTTCTCATAGATGTTTTTATGGGAAAGAAACGCAGAGCGAGCTCTGTTTGTGATTGGCTAAGTTAAAAAAGGGCGCGGTTATTTGGACCAATGGGAGAGCGAAGCGACGCCTCCTATGTGTTTTCTAATGCAATCTGAAATAAAACTGTACATGGCCGAAATCAAGTGATAATACTACAGAAGTTGTCCCGATGTGTATATAAAATGAATAATAATATGGGGGTAAATAAAAAAAAATATTAAGTCAATAAAATCAGGTTTATTTCTTTATTTTCGTTAGCCAAGGATCAATAGTATTGGTGTAACGAAAATAAAGAAATAAACAGGATCTTTTCAGCATTTTTACTGTATTTTGAACTGTCCCGCCTTTGATTTTGATTGGTTCAAACTTCTCCATAGGCTATAATGGGTCCCTGTCGCTCCTATTCTGATTGACCGAGATAGCCAAGCCCCCGCTAGTTCAGCCAATCACTCTTTTTTTGCATTTTTAAATGTATTTTGAACTGTCCCCCCTTTGAATTTTGATTGGTCAATAGTTCTCAATAGGTTTTAATGGGTCACTGTCGCTCCTATTCTGATTGGCCAGTTTCTGCCGACCAATGAGAATAGCTTTCAGAATTTGAATTACTGTATTTCCCGGCAATTTCCAATATCCTAATTCTTGATATTGCGCCGTTCTAGATTTTTGGAAAATGATTTTTTTTAATTATTTTTTTTTTTGAGGTTGAGCTCTTTTTCGGAGAATGTTTTCCGCCTTTATAAAGGCGATTTTTTTTGGAATCATACTCCTTCTGCACGGAGGCGGAAGCCGAGATTTCTGTTGCGATCTTCTGTATGCTTCCTCTCATGCTCCGTTCTTGCTTCACTTCGCCTCCGCATTTAGACCAAAATAAACTAGGTCTGCCTGTCAGAGCTGCCGAGCGCTGCAATGCGCCGCACTTTGCCGACTCGCGATCGTACATGCCTCGGAGTTTTCGAGCGCGCCGTGTCCCGCCCCAGAACGTCCACACCGTGCCCATTTCCCACCCCTTCATGCGGGGCGCATCTGAAAGTGGCGAACGCTGCGCCTAACACCGCATCCCTGCGTCCGACAGGGGGATTCGGGCCGGGAGGCGCAAGTTACTCCAAAAAACAGGCGAAAAGCCCGATCATACATGTCGCCCTAGGTGTTTAAATATCATGAAACTTTTCTTGCTAATGTTACAAAGCATATATGCATTGCTGTTTACTATTGAAGATAAGATAAAATAAGGTTTTAATATGGATAAATTGCATTGAAGCGATTCATGTTTGGGAGTGCATTTTGAAAAGTTGTCTTATCCATCTGGCCACTGATATTCATGTGCGCTGGGAGGAGCTCCATCAGGAACGCGAACCAGTGCAGTCTTGCTCCAGTGTTCCAAAGGCCTTCACTGCCTCCCTTTCTGCCGGCCACCAAAGAGGCCATGCAAGTGGATAGAGCCCACTTGATTCCGCAAGAATTGTCCCAATGACATGAGGAGAACATGTGCCTCTACTGTGCCAGTCCTGAACATTACCGCAGGGGTTGCCAGCATCGTCCGCAATGTCTGGGAAATGCATGCACCTAGGCTGTGTGGGAGAGGCATCCCTACGTGTGAGCAATTCCTCTCCCCGTCTCACCATGCCGGTACAAATCTTGAGCGATTCTGGAGTCCTGTTCCAAGTTGCTTGCATGGTTGTTCTTTATTGAAAAGAAGGACGATTCGCTATGTCCCTGTATTGATTGCCACGGTCTCAACAAAATAACTGTGAAAAACTGGTACCCGCTACCACTAGTAACTGAACTCTTTGACCGACTCCGGGGTGCTAGAATTTTTTATAAATTGGACTTGAGGGTGCCTTATAATCTTGTTCTGATCTTTGAGCTTGATGAGTAGAAGACAGCCTTCAACACCCGAGATGGGCATTTTGAGTACCTGGAAATGAATGATATTTTCAGAGACCTCCTGTATTCCTGCATCTACCTGGATGACATCATGGTTTCCTTGCCGACCTGGAAACCCATCGGATTCATGTGCGTCAGGTACTGAGGCATCTACGAAATAATCGCCTCTATGCCAAGCTAGAGAAGTGCCTCTTCCACCAGACCAGTTTTCAGTTTTCTGGTACATCATCTTGGAAAAGGGCCTACAGATAGATCCCATTAAGTTGTTAGCCATCTTGCAGTGTCCGCGGCCCATCGGTCTCTGGGCCATGCAGCGTTTCCTGGGTTTCGCTAATCACTACTGCCAGTTTATTCCTCATTTCTCTAGGGTGGTGGCACCGATTGTGGTGCTTACCAGGAAGAATGGTAACCTTAAGCTTTGGCCACCTGCGACCAGACGCTTTCTCTATGTTATAGTCAGCGTTTTCCTCTGCACCCGTTCTGTCCCAACCAGATACCAATAAACCTTTATTATAAATTGATTCCTCACACAAAAGGGCTCAGAAGGCAATAACCTCACGTGAGGATTCTTTTCTAATTACACCATTGGGAATTACTGCCCATCACACTGGTCTTAGAAAAGTGGTGTCACCTCCTGGAGGGGACTTGGCATCCAGTCAATATTTTCACTGACCACAAAAATACTATCGTTGGGTGGTCACTGACTTTTCTATCATATTCATTCTGTTGCTTGGTTTGCCCTCTGTCTCACACCTCACCAGTCTCTTCTTCCAGCACATCTACCGGCTGCATGGACTGCCCCAACGGATCGGGGGGTCCAGTTTGTGTCGAAATCTTGACATTTCCTTTGCTTCCAGCTACAGATTAAACTGGACTTCTCCGTGGCATATCCTCAGACGAATGGGCAAATAGATAGGGTCAACCAAAACCTGGGCTACTATCTACGCCATATTGTCTCAGCGTGTCAGAATGACTGGTCCAGTTAGTTGCTATGGTCAGAATTCTAGTATAACTCTCTGGATTCGGAGTTTGCCGGCACTTCTCCGTTCTTCATTGTGTGGACAACATTGCTACCCTCCACTCCCTGTGTCCTTGACTTCAGATATTCCCACTGTGGATAATCTGGCTCAAGATTTTGCGGTCATCTGGAACGATACTCATAAGTCTCTACAGCGGCCATCTGCCCAAATGATGGCCCGAGCAGATAAGAAAAGAAAGCCTCCCCGTCATTCGCCCCTGGTGACAGAGTCTGGCTGTCGTCAAGATACATTCGCCTGAAGATGCTAGGTTACAAACTGGGTCCCCGTTTCTTAGGACCATTTGAGGTACTGAAAAAAATAAACCCAGTGGCCTATAAACTCTGGCTTCCTCCCACGATGCATGTCCCCATCTCCTATGTCTCCCTGCTGAAACCACTCATCCTGAATTATTTCTTTTGTAAAATCTCCTCTCCTGCTGCTGAAGGTGTTACCACCAACATCTATGCTACAAAAGAGATTCTGACCATGAAGACGATCTAGGGAAAGTGACATTTCCTCATTGACTGGAAGGGGTTCAGGCCAGAGAAAAGGTCCTGGGAGCTGAAGGACACCATCCTAAACTGTAAATTCCACTTAAGATTCCTCTGGGCCAGAAAGAGGGGGAGGCAAAATGTGGTGAGGTCCTGCGCCCCTCACACCAGGTTGTAGGAACACCGGTATCCTGGCTGCGAGTGGCGTCGCGACCTGCATGTCGGGCAGCAGGAGACCTCCCAGCCCAGTCCCTGACTGCTTCTACTCACCTCTCCATGCTCCCTGCATTGTCTCTGCTGGCCGACACGCATAGTACCCCACTTTGGGCGCGCGCGCGCATGGCTCTACCAAATTTAAAGGGTCAGAGCACTGGACGTTGACCTTATTTAACCATTCCCCTTTCTTGCTCCTTTGCTGGATAGATAGTGCCATTGTAGGCTACAGAGAAAGCATTTCTATGTGTTCTTGATATCCTGTGTACCGGTATTTTCCGTCTATGTCCCTCGACCACGAACCTTTGCCGCCTGTCCTGACCTTCCTGCCTGTCTCCGACTACGAACCTGCCTTGCGATTTTGTACCATGCCAAACCTCAGCCACTGGTGCAGAAAAATCGTGCCAAGGGTAGCGACCTAAGGGTTTACCAGCCGCAGCAAGACCAACCCGCCTTGCGGTGGGCTCTGGTTAAAGCCAGCGGCCCCTTAGAGTCCGCTTCCTTGTGCAGCTTACACCACCACCTGTGGTGTTTCACAGAAACCACTACACTAGCAGATATAAGCGTCTTCCTTATTACAATGGGGACTCCTAAGAATGGAGACAGCCAATGGGCCAACAGCCATTTTGCACCAAACTGCACTTCGTCAAGGTGTAGTTTGGCACAAAACAGCCGTCAGCCGGTCTGCTGTACACTATTACCTATCACTGAACTGCTGTTCGGCTGCATTTGCAGTATATGGTATTGGACTGCTGGTGTAAATATTGGGTGCAGTGCCGTCGCTGCTACTTGTTTGTTTTAGAAAAGCTATGCTTGGTAGCACAAATGTATTACTTAAATCTGTAATGGAGAAATACATCCAACATTCCAAAGGATAAAACTATAGTTTATTATTTTCTCGTAAGATCCATACATGGACCAAATCTGGCACATTTCAGTGCCATGGCCTTAAAAGTGTCAGATTTTGTCCATGTATGACTCTTAAATTAAATTATTAAACATGGTCTTAATCTTTAGAATGCTGGATGTATTCCTCTGTTACATATCTACTTCATGGAGATCCCTGCATTCCAAGACCTTGACTGTGTTGGGATTGGTGAGCTGGTGCTTTTTCATATACATGATTTAAATCTGGTACAGTAATATTCACTCTCATTGTTATAATGCAGGGCACTTTCTAGAAAATGTTTCTGGTAGGGAAAATATCCCCCTCAAACAATCAAATAAGACTACTTACACACATGAAATTCAAACCAAAGTTTTGTTTGTTCAGTCATGCCCTTCACCACTCCATAAACCTTGAAACGGAAAAAATAAAGTGGCACACAGAAACACCGGTCAGAAAAAGGAGGACATTTGCTCTTTCAATTATAGGGCTGCTTCCACTGGAAACAATAATGGCATGTGCCATTATTGTGTAATAAGAGCAGGTCCCACCTCTGGCATCAATGGAAAGAAAAGAAAATAAGTTTTTAAATCATCTCCATTTGGTGCTAGATCCACTTTTCTTTTGGATACTATGAAATGGCGACTTGAGTCCTGGAGCTGTCCGTACACTGAAGAAGAGATACAATGATATACAACATAGCAGGTGAGCTTTCCATTATTTAAAGACTTTGCTGATTAGAGCTGTATAGTTACCGCATAGTATAATCGTGCCATGGACTATACAGTACTGATCGGAGGATGTCCCAGGCAGAAAACATAGCAATCAAATAGTACATCTTATAGGAGTCAATCACTTTCTCCTACTTGTCCATCTGGCCTAAACTACTATGATAACTTCTCCCAAACAGTGTGTGGTTCACTTAACTTCTGCAGCCCAAAAATGACTTATTGTATAACTCACATTTTTATGTTAAACATATTTTTTAGGAATTTTTGGTTATGCTTTTTTTTAAAAAATTTCCATATCACTTTCAATATTTTTTAGTGATTCTTAAGTCCTGCAGTTTTCACTTTGGCCACTAGGCCTAGTAATATTCTGACACTTCCTGTTCTGTAGAGAAAGATTTTAAGTTGTCTGTTCATTATCAGTAAAAGCAGGGTCAAACTGATAGGAGACACCAATATGTACAGATAACACAGGATCCACCAGTCAAAAGAGGATATGGTCTCAGTTCACCCTCTCCCCTCCCAGCACAGTGATTTCTTCCCAGGTCACACAGTACTATAGAAGTCAATTGGACTGAGTCGATCTTAAGGCTCCTATGTGCATGAAACTGCTGTAAAACATCTCTCTGACTGCTGTTAAAGCAGTGCAGGCAAGAATGTCTTCCCCACAACCATATATAGATGGACGAATAGAGAAATCTACAATCAGAAAATAAAAACGGCGGAGAGGACAAGAATATATATCAGGGTCTTGATTTATTGAGTAAAAACAAAAATTGGCGACAGATTCCCTTTAAATGATTACATACAAGATGCTTTAAATGTGTCAGTTTTCAGACTACACTCTCTAAATTAATAAGATCCTAACATGACTCCTTTAAAAATCAGTACCCAGACCAGGTCTTTGCATGTACTTATCCTCCTGGCTCTTTTTAAGCTCCAGGCATCGCCATATTGAGTCCTGGCACTATCTAGCATTAAAATGTTGTGTACGCTGAAGTATGTTCGCTCTCAAACCAGCTCATATATTGCTATTAGCTGGCCACAGATAATAGGGGAACGGCTGTGCTTGTGCAGTGATACCTGTTCATTTTTACAGATGTTCTAAATGTTGCTGAGTGAGTGTGCTCGGTTACATTCGAAATGCCCATTGACCTGAATGGGCGAGGGCTTCACAAGTACGTCCATCACGAGCTATGAGTCAGCTTCAGAGAGGATTTTGCAAGATGGCAAATCCCATTAAGGCCTGGAGCTGAAGGGGAGCTAGAAGGGTAAGTATACAGATGCCCCTTGACCTACCATTTTACTGCTGCAACCATGCACCCACCTGGTGATAGAGATGTCCCTAATATACCTTTAAGCCAATTGGCATTAGAATATCCCATGTATGAAACCACATATACTAGTGCATCTTAAAAAATTAGAATATCATTGAAATTTAAAGGGGTCTTTTTATTTGTTATAGGGCTCACAAATGTATTATATTAAACCTTGTAACTCATACGGTCTATAAAAATATATGGGTTTCTCTGATTAACTTAAATTATTGATATGAATTATATTTTCAGTGATATTCAATTTTTTTAAGATGCACTAGTACTATGGTGCAAGCTTGAAACTCGGGACCTATATAGAAAATCTGATTTACATGAAAACTGACATAGCATGCCTAATGTCAAGCTAAGCACTGTGCCAGTCCAAATCAAAGCTGAACAGTTGAGTGATTTATGACAGCCTATTTATTAAATAAATGCTGCCTAACAATCCCAGCTTTTTCAATGGTGTTGTCAGGGGTCATGTCCTTAGTAACTAGTTTGCCTCAGATTACTCAGGTCTCCAGCTACCACTGACATGAAAGATAAAAGGGACATGTCTGCATTAACCATATATTTGTAAAAATAAATTTAGGTGGAGAATGCCTACAGAGCTAAGAGGCTATTTTACTCAAATAGGGTAACTAGGATTATTCCACTTTGTTTGATGGAGCTCAAGCTCACTGTCCAGTTTGGGTAATCGCTTATTTCAATGTGTCCATGAGGTCAAACAGTGGGATATACATAATTAACGATTAGCATCCAGAATGATTTGCTGCATTTTGACAAATTGTAGAAAACCAGTGTTAATTGTTTTTTAATATCATTGTTCTTGTAATGCAATATTTTTTCTTAGGCAATAACGCAACAATTTTGATATATTTAGCATGTCATTCACAACTTCACAATGCCTTGCAGAAGAAAGGAAGCAAGTTAACAGAGAAATCATCTTGTCAATTGAGGCAGTATAAAGTAAAAATGTACAATGGCTAGCGGCAAAGTCAGATCGAGTCTGGGGAGCAAACCATGAATAATGTGACTCTATGTTATATCATTAAAAGTTATGCAAAATGAATAGATAATACAGAATGCAAAACCATTCTCTTACAAATGTTTGCAAAAGTGACATGTAATACGTAGATCTGTAAAATGTAAATGCACACAACACACAAAATAGACTATTGGAGTACGAGCTTTAATCTCCTTTCATTGACAATGCTTTTTTTTCTCTATGGGATATTCTATTCAGTAGCTATTAATTATACGTTATGGGCCTATCTATAAAAACTAAGGCTCTGGAAAAATAAAAGCTGAGGTCTGATTGGTTGCTATGGGCAACAAAGACAGTCTCACTGCTAGAACGTTTTCATACATAAGGCCCTATGTTAATTTATTGTTGGATCTTATATAGTACGTTTTCCAGAAGAAAAAACTGAATGAAACTAAACCAAGTTTAATAAAACAAAAATAATCTAAATAATCTAGGGCCACATGTATGATCTAGATGAGAAGAGGCCAGTTCTAAATAACTTTAAAGCAGTGCAGAATGCGCCAGAATGTATGAATCTGTTTTACTGTGGGTCATAGATTAGGCGCTTTCTAGTTCCACTACAACAACTCAGGCTCAGGTAAACCACTTTTAACTTGTTCTGGCTGTTTCAGCAGTAATGTGTCTAGTTTTGCCATTCTTGAGTCATAAATGTGTAGAATCATATGGTTTTGGTGTGACACACTCCCAGAGCGCCCCCACGCAAAATGCACCTACTTTTGGAGTGCGCTGCTCATACATCTAGAGAACAGGGCTGCGATAGTTTTTGGGCTGGAAGGACACCAGAAAACTGGAATAGCCCCGTACATACATGTTGCCCCTAGCGCCTGTAAAAAAAAAAGTAATTAAAACAGTTTTAAAATGGTATTCCCATATCTCCCACCATTGATTAGAATAAAACATGTAGATAAAGGTATATAAAGCTAGGAAAATCAGAGAAATCTCAGTCACTGCTGTAGAATCGCTCACAACCTGATCAGGAAGTGGAAGCCTTAAAGGAGTTGTCTCGTTTCAACAGTTGGCAATGTTTTCTGCTGGTTGCCAAGCAGAGCTTGTGAAATGGAGGGGCATGTTTCTCTTCCCTGCAGGGCGTATCTTCACTCTCTGCAAACATGCCCCCAAAGTGTGCACATGATGATTCATTCTATGTGAGCTGGGGGAAGGGAGAGGTTCTCAACTGTCATTGGAATCAATGGAAGTGAAAAGCTAAGTGTAACTCGATAGTGTATATCTAAATTTCTCGCTCTCGCTACATACTTTGTAACTGGAATGAGCATTTGACATTCAGAACTCTTGGAAAGATGGGTTATTTTTTTTCTCTGTCTCTCTCTCACACAGTGATATATCCTGCAGATTATTACACCTATGACCTCTATAGATCTGCAGAACAAAACTATATGCTTTATCAGTTTGTGTTTACATGGAACTGAACAACTGTATCACAAGTGGTTTATGTGGCACCTTACATCTGCACATGAGATATACCTGGGTCCGATGCTCAATGATTAACTGCGCTCCAATTAAACTGCCTTTATTACCAGCAAGCTTCTTTCAGTTGTCTAAATTTTTCAGAAAGGTGTGTCAAGTAAGTAAACAATTACTGTGTTTGAAGTCTTGTGGATTACACACACTAATTGATTACTCACTTTACAAACAGTTTAGATAAGTGATAAAAGCTTGCTGGTCAAAAAGCAGATAATTGGAACGCAGTTAAAACTGCACCAAAACTGCGCTGTGTGAAAGCACCCAAACTCTCTTTCTGCTAAAAATTTTTGGTTATATAACTAGATAATTAGGTGGAAGAGGAAGAAAGAAATTACAAAAGAAATGCAACAATTGCTACACATAGGACTGCAGGCAGAAAGAACTCCGTCCTCTGAAATTACCTGGAGATTGATTATAAAATCATCAATAAATACCATTTTGCTCCAAAAGATTATGTCAAAATACTTTATAATGCTCCCACATATTGCTTCCCCTATAAAGGCAGCTTAGGTACCTTGCTATGTATGGGGTAGGCACATCCATTGTGATAGGGCAGCTTGTAGGAGGGTAACATAATAGTAATGCCATGTTTAGCGATTGCTGTGATTGGTCACTTGAGCCTTGTCCCTTGTTAATCCCAGTTACTAAACTGAAGCGCTGCTGACAGCGTTTGATATCCTCAGTTTTGTGAGAGAAATTAAGGCTATTTAACTTGCATATCAGTCCTGTGATCTAGATGGTGAAGTGAAGCACCCATCTTACACCTGCCACTGTGACTACCAAGTGCTCCTACTTCATATAATGTAAGACTCCTTCTTTTACCTTTCTTTAACCCTCAAAGGACACTTTTACCTTCAGATTTGTTTTTTTCCTCCCAGCCTTCAGAGAGCCCTAACATTTTAATTCTCCCATCATCATATCTATGAGATGGCTCAATTCTTTGCGGGATGAGTTGAATTTTTTGCTGGTGATATTTAAATCAACATTTAATTTACCAGGGAGATAAAAAATATCTTTGGTGGAATTGGGGTTTAGGGCGCATCCCCACGGCACAGGACAAATACAGGCCGGTTTGCTGGCCGGTATTTGTCCTGTTTTGTTCCCGTCCCCACGGCCGCGGGGGAGTGGGGTGGCGGCTTTTCTCCGCAATGAGCGGAGAAGAGCCCTTCCCTCTCCCATTGAGAAGCACAGATACTGTCCGAAAACCAGACGGAAGAAGGTGCTTGCTCAATGTTTTGCCGCCGTACCGTTGGCGGCACAACCGCCAGGCGGAAAACCCGTGCAGTGGAGACTGCTGTACGGGTTTTCCATAGAGCACAATTGTGCTAATTTTCGGCCAGTTTTTCAGGCGGTCTGAAAAACCGCAAACTGGCTGAAAAACCGGCCGAAAACCCTTGCCGTGGGGACATGTCCTTACTATGCGGTATAACTGACAGGTTATCTGTATTATGTTGGTTGGTGCCATCCCAGAGATAGCCAATTTCTATAATTTTCAATATGTTTTTTTAACTCAGGCAGTTAAAAATAAGAACATTCATACTTACCTGCTTCCCGGGCGCGCGCTCCTCTTCGGGCCCCGTCTCCAATGCCGGGACGCTCCTCCGGCTGCTCCTCGGGCGCACAGCCAATGACAACTGTGCGCCCGAGGAGAGGCAGCGTCGCGATGACATCACTTCATCGCGACGCTGCCAGCTGAGCCGCATGGGGCCGCGGCGGGTCCCCAGCGCTATGAGGACCCGGCGCCCCCCCTGTGTCGGATCCGTGGCTCACCGGAGGATCCAGCGATCCTCCGGTGAGCGGGTCCGACACTGTCTGCGGGGCAGGGAGCGCTCGCTCTCTGCTCTGCAGAAGTCCTCAAAGAGACTGCCGGCGCTTCAGGCCCACGGCAGCGGCCTGGAGCCCGGCGAGGTTTGGGGCCCCTGACTGCGCCCCTTAGGGACAGGCAGAGGTAGGCGCCCTAGGTGATCGCCTACCTCTGCCTACCCGTTGTCCCGGCCCTGGTCTGTCCTAATGCTACTGCTGTGGCTCCTGCCGTGACTACCACATTCTGTTTCCACCCTCACCACTCTATGACGTTACCACTATGTTTAGTTTTCCCCTTCTTTTCACCTGTCAGAAGGAGTGGGAGGGATCAGGATTGTCTAGCCAAAAGCAGGAGTGGATACAGAACACAGAAGACATGCAAATATCCCATTTACTGGTCATCTCTGTTCTGGATCAACTCCTGTTTGTTTTTGGCTTTAGCAATACTGATGGATTATTGACCGATTGAAAGCGGACACTGACGTATGAAAGGAAGGGCAAAATGATCAGAGATGTCAATGCAAAATTACTGCCGACACCCTCTCCACTCATTCGGGGGCCTTTACATGTATCAGCGTTTAACAGAACAGGTTCTGTCATATTCTGTGACGGTTTAAAGCTCTGGCCTCATGGAGTGACCCCTGCTGTGACGTCCCCTTACTGTGCTGTGATCTGTGCTGGCTCCAGTAACGTACTACTGTGTTCTTTGACGCTATGGTAGAATCTTAGCCCTCAGCTTGATTTTTCCAGCTGTCGCTGCCATGACTTT
Organism: Phyllomedusa bahiana; assembly: GCA_025379985.1. Lineage (NCBI taxonomy): Eukaryota > Metazoa > Chordata > Amphibia > Anura > Hylidae > Phyllomedusa > Phyllomedusa bahiana. Next base: position 22,261 of record JAODAL010034060.1, on the reverse strand, counting down.
ATCAGGCTACATTCCCGCTTCAGTTTTTTGGTCGGTTTTGACCTCTTAAGTGTCCAGGGAATTTTAGAGGGAAGCGATTCTAAGAGCGGCGGCAGTCATGTGCGTGTCATACTAAAACACAAGCTCAAACCAAGCTCCCTCTGCATAGTTAAACATGGCACAACATTCTACAGCACCCTGCAGGCTCTGTGCAGCCAGGAAATAGCTGTTTTTTAACGTGATTCGTCCCGAAGTAATTCGGACCGAAACAAATTTTGTCGGAAAATTCAGTGAAGTCGGCGAACCGAATTTTTGAGAAATTCACCCATCTCTAACCCTTACATGTATTCTAAAGTTAAGAGATGGTCTCATTTAGTTGATTTAAAAAAATTCAAGAAATGTTATGTTCATCCTGAACGTTCAGCTAAAAGCCAAATAACCCTAGCTTTCTGTGAGTAATGTATTTACTTACATAATGTATCATTGTCAGCCACAACACGAAGAAAAACAGTCATACATGTGTAGAAGATTGCACATACAATAAATAATAACATTTTTATTATTAATTAAAAAACATTAGATAAGACTCCACAAACAAATTAAAAGCAAAAAAAACATATTGCTTCCCGGTCCTATATTAAGGAGGAAGAGATGTACCAAAAACAGTGAGTTTAGTATACTGCTGAATATTAAAGGATAAAGGAAGGAGCCACAACAATATGATACATAGAAAAAAGTACCAAAATGGGTCTATGGCCCAGTCCTAAAGACACAATAACTGCACATAAATGTATAGGTGGCCAAAGTTGTGAAATCCAAACTGTTCCAACTCAGCTGCTCATAACATACTGCAGTAAGTTCCAGTGTGGAAGCGAATGCTTTTGACTATGATTTATACCTGTATTGTGCATGTTCTATGCACTGTCTGAACATGGTCTGATTCTGTTCTGACTAGGTTTAATTGACATCCTTGCCACACCTGACTGTTTCTCTACGAGTCCTGGGGCAGGGCTGCAGATTGTTCTGTTTGTGTGGTGAGTGACAGCTGCCTGCACCACTTACCTGTCTGGCCTGTTTGCATTCTGAGTGGTCTGGGTGTCAGAGGGCCGGTCCAACACTGCCTGGACCGGTACTCTGACATCCCATAAGTAGATGACTTCTGCTCAGCAGCATTGCTGGTTATAGCTTTTGCTGGTATGCTTGGTATACAGTTTTGGTATTCTGACTTTGTGCCCCCCTCTTTGACATATATTTATTGTCTGCCGCTTTTGTTTCTTTTATGCTCTCTCTGGTTCTGACCCATTTTCACCTGAACATTCTACATTGTGTTTGTTTGTCTGTCTGTTCAGTGTTTGCATGTATTCAGAGTAGGGACTCCCACCAAGTTGTCGCCGACCTCTTAGGGTCAGGTCAGCAAGCAGGCAGGGACAGCCTTTGAGGACTTAGTGATAGGGTGCATTGTCTGTCTGTCCCTATCTGTGTATTTTCTCTGGGGGGGGGGGGTCCCTAACACCTACACAGTATGATGTCACCACAAATTGGTTAATAACAGAGTAAGTGTAAATATACATTGAAAGGCACAGCGACCTATACCAGATGATACTATTGTGTATGCATCCAAAAAAAAGACCATTTAGGCCTTCAGATATAGAGTAGCGTGCAAAAATGTAATGAAGGATCGCTCACCTTACCTTCATCTCGGCTTTGTTAATACAGGCTTCAGTGGTTCATAGATTCACCGCGCTCGGAATCCTGGCTCCCGGCAAGAGCCCAACAAAGCAAAACAACAATAAAATGGATGGATCCAGCGGTTTGGTGAAAAGCGTGCTTGATATTTATTCACATTGAAACAGTGCAGACGGTACAAACAAAAACCGTTTTAATCTTGTTTTTGTTTTTGTTTGTACCGTCTGCACTGTTTCAATGTGAATAAATATCAAGCACGCTTTTTCACCAAGACCGCTGGATCCATCCAGTTTATTGTTGTTTTGCTAGGCCTTCAGATAACCCGTTATCACCTACATCCTGCTATTTATGATATTCTTGTTTTTGTTTGTTGGTCTAGTTGACATATATATTTTAAGAATATTAATTAAAAGTTATTTTTCAACCCTGTTTTTTGCTCAGTTTTGCTGGTTTTAAGATGGGTTATAAAGTCATCAATTACGTTCTGTGATAAGGAGGAAAGGCAGTTCCACCAGACATATAACACTTAAACCATTGTTCCACCACATCTCCATCACGTTTGGGGGACTGAGGAGAACCATTTATGAATTGTCTAAAGCACACAGTACCAGAGAGACAAGATTTTGTAACAAGTCTATTAAAATTTAGTTTCAACAACTACTTTATATGATAATTGAAAACACTTGTCTCATTGAGGGGCTCTGAATTGTTTATTTTATTTCAGCTCTTATGTTCTGAAATAGTTGTTTTTAACCAGAGAGACCTCCTGTTATGTGCAAGAAGGCATAAAAGGCCTCTTAGGACAGAATCATCACACGGGGGCTTACCCAGAGAATGCATTTATTTCTAAACAGCCAAAATTGCATTTGGCAGTCTCCCTATGTGTTATACTCTGGCTTTTTGCATGCTGGTGTGAACTAGTATCTAGAGCATTTGCTCATAAATATCCGGCACCTGCTATATCTTTCCCATGCAGCATATGGGCCAGAGACACCTGCTGATGGGACTCAGTATATCTTCCAGCCATTTAGCAGTAATTGTAGCTTTGTAGTTTATTGGTAATTTACGTCCCATTTTTTCTGTGGTTTTATTTTTAAACAGCCAAAACACAGATACTGTCCATGGGGCAAATATGTGGCATGTGACTTTAATGATTCCAGGGGGAAAAACAGGGTAACAAATTTGTAATTATACATCCAATCTCCTGTGCAACTGTTTTAGTTGTCTATTATGCAACTTGCCCCTGTAACCTGATTTCTGTAGGTCTGAGTTCACCAACACTTTTGGCTAACATATTGCAGCAAGATACCCTCCAGGAGAGATATTTGAGGTCTACCTCTTTAAGGGGCTCAAAAGCTTCCGATGTTAATCACCTTAAGACAATAGCTAGATCTCAGAGAAGCCAGCAGATCAAATATTAGGTCTTAGGAGCTTGATCCGTTTGAAGAAGCTTCTATTAATATGATTGTTTGAGAACTCGAATTCAAGGCAGTCTGACAATTTCCATTTGGGTCCTGTTCCATACCTGAACAATCTCTACGTGCAGTGGTTTAAAATGGGCCCTGGCTATTGAGGCAGTGGGAGATGCCAGAACTTTTATGGCCTGACAAACTGAAACATCTTGGCTAAACAGGATTGATGGCTCTCCATGACAAATGGCCTCTATCCTTTCTGCCGTAAGAAAAGCCTCCATGGCTAATGTATCCAATTGCAATCTCAGAAAGTTCAGGGATATTGTAGGAGACAGTACCAATTTGTCCAAATTGATGATGTACCTTTGAACCTCTAAACACCATGGGCGACATGTGTGAATGGGTCGTTTTCACTCTTCTGGCAAGAAATGCGCCAAAAGTGAGCGTTCTGCCATTTTTCCCTATGTATGGCGCTTCATTCAGCCAATTTGGCGCACTGTGCGAAAGTTCCGACACTTTGTAATGCGCCAAAGATCTGGGGGCATGTCGCACCACATTCGTAATATTAGACACATTTCCGAATGTGGTTTGGCAAAACTAGGCGCATAACTGCTCGAACAGCCACACCAATTTAAATGTGGTCTGTCTGAGAATGAGTAGTCATAGTGGAACTAGATTTGCCATTAGGGCAAAAAATGTCTGTAATTTCTCAACTTATACCAGTAAAAAAATTAAGTTTATGATAATTATCAAACTATATAAAATTAAATTATATAATTTTAATAATAATAATAATAGTCACTATATAGTGCTGATAATGTGGCCCTTGTACTGACACCCACAGAATACAGATAAATGTCAATTAAACTGATCAGCATAAACTCCAACAAAAACTAAACCCAAAAACCAAAAGGCACAACTGCTTTTTTTTCATGTTCACCCCACAACATTTTTTTTGAGGTGGGGGGAGTGGGAACAGATGCTTTGGCTAAATAACTTTTTTCTGGGAGACATTTGAAATGAATTTTATTCTATTGGACGATTTCTTTTAATAGAAATACATTTCTGCAGTGCGCTACACCACAGACATCCGCCATGCCAATTAGGGAACCTGTTGTTGAAAAGTATTGGTCCACAGACTATCAGACTATGTCTGAGAGGAGGGGCCCCAAGCTGAAGTTTTACACCCTGGCCCATGAGTCTTTAGCTACGCCCTGAACACCAGGTTCAGTACTTGACATGACAGATACCTGTCATGTAGCATGTCACAGAATATTATTTCCACTTAAGGGGTTGTTCAGTGGAAGAAAATTAATTCGAAATGGGGCTAAGATGGTGGGAAAAAAATTGTTTTACCTACCTACCTGTCCCTTGGCAATGCAGCTCCAGAGCTCCTCGGGGCCTGCTCCTCTCCACTTACAATGGAGTACAAGCCTGGAATGAAACCCCGAAGTGTAGAGGAATGGATCTCTGGGAGTTCTGGAGCGGCAGCTGTGTAGGATAAGTATTTCTTGCACTGGACAACCCTTTCAAGTAATCAAATATACTAACTGAAGGAATGAAACTACACGCTCCTTTTACATTCTTCACTGCCTTTTACAGGCCTTTCCTCGTGTTAATAAATCATACTTGCCACTTAAAAATGTTTTTATGCCACAATATTCCTAGAGCCATAATTTATTTTGCTGTGGATGGTGCAATGTGATGGCTTTTTATTTGCAGGTTAAATTTTCTTTGTTATCATTATGAGTTACATAAAAGTTTTTGATCTAATTTCATTACATTTTTTGTGAGGATGGAGGAATAAAAAAATGCAATTCTGTTTTATTAGTTTCGTATCATTCACTATATGGATTAAACAAAACAAGAATTTTTTTTACATTGGAGCGTTTTGGATGCGGCAATACCTACTATATGTATCTTTATTTTTTTTTATATTTTCATGAGATAAATTTTTTCACTGAGGCAACGGGTTTTATGTTTGCTTTATTTAATACTTTTAAATCCATTTTTTTAATACCGTTTTTTTTGTCCCACTGTGGGCCTGCACTATGCAAAATAATACATAGCAATACATTACTATAGTTATGTAATATAGGCATTCCACATGGTAGAAAGGTATAATTTGCCCCCCATTAGGTAGGTAGGTATATAGGCACCCCATTAGGTAGATAGGTAGGTAAGTATAACGGTTCTCTAGTAGGTAAGTAAGTGGGTAGATAGGCACCCCAGTAGGTAGGTAGGTATATAGGCATCCCATTAGGTAGCTAGATAGAAAAGCTCTCTATTAGGTAAGTAAGTAGGTAAATAGGCACCCCGGTAGGTAGGTATATAGGCCCCCAATAGGCAGATAGGTCTCCCAGTAGTTAGGTATATAAAATCCCCGGTAGGTAGGTATATAAGCCCCCAGTAGGTACTGTAGGTAGAGGCCTCCCAGTAGGTAAGTAGATGTATAGGCCCCCAATAGGCAGATAGGTATCCCAGTAGTTAGGTATATAAAATTCCCCAGTAAGTAGATACATAGGGGTCACAGGAAGATAGCTGTAGAGACATTCAATTGATAGGTAGGTAAATAGGCTCCCTGTAGGTAGGTAGGTATATAGGCCACCTGTAGATAGGTAGGTATATAGTTATCCTGTAGGTAGGTATGTAGGCCCACTTTAAGTCAGTATATAGGCCCCCTGTAGGTGAGTATATATGCCTCTGTAGGTAGGTGGGATATAGTCCCCAGTAGGTAGGTTTATAGGCCCCCTGTAGGGAGGCAGGCATATAGGCCCCCTGTAGGTGTGTACATAGGTCCCTGTAGGTAGGTGGCATATAATTCCCCAGTAGGAAGGTATATATGGTGGATCTGACCGATATTTGGTCTAAATGAAAGATAATCATCAGCACCTTGTTTAGAATCAGAACTAGTTTCAGTTGATAAATCCACCCCAGCAGTGATAGGATACCTTTTTTTTATCAGAACATTAGAGGACAGGACCCTCAGTATAGGATCCAGATAAATGACCAAGTGAAAGAACAACCTCCTGAAATGATTCCATCAGCTGGCTTTTGAACTAAGGGTAAAATTGTTTCACCTCCAGCTCTCCAGGAGACTGCTTTCTCTAATACAGTTATCATAAACATTTTCCAGACACTCTTTAGGAATGGGCTGCTAGCAACCATTACAATCTCTGTCTAGACTTCTGCTTCCTCTTGGATAGTTCCTTTCTGTGCTCCTTGGAAGAAATAGACATCCTGTCTTACTGAGCACTGGCTATGTGGCAATAGAGCAGCTAACAGAACTCAGCAACCAAGCTTAAATAATGCTGTCTGTGTATGCTCCAAAAAGCAATTTCCCTGGAACAGGAAAGGCTACAGCCGCTATCTTGCTACATGTTTGACTGACTTCCCTTCGAACAGGAAGTGCCACAGCCAGGTCCAGGACTTCTAGCTCCATACTTGGCAGAACAATAAATTTCAGAGGTAAAAAGGGAGGAGTGTCTAGCTTGTGGGGGGGCTCAGCTGACTGGTAGCACAAAAAAAGATAATGCCCTTGGCTTCCATACAATTTGGCTTTTAGTTAGCGGCAAAACAACAGAAAACAAGATACAGGGCTTAACTTCAGCTAGCAAAAAAAAAGTTTAACACAGTCCATGTTGGTTAACTCACAGTCTCAGTTTGCAAAAGGTTCTTTCTTTACCAGAATCAGTGGAATATCTCAATCACAGGTTATATGCTGTAGCAGGTATATCGACTTTAGCACAATCAGACACCCCACCTCACCAGACCTACCAGGCTTACATAGTCAACAAACCTGGACTGGACCTCGAAAGGTGGGAGTGGCCATCTCACCGAGCTCTTAGACCTCTCCAGTAAAGAACCGGCCTGGATCAACTGCTTGCCAGCAGCTATGCTACATACACAAAGTGTCAGTAGTGTAAGGTTACTGACTAAAAGACTACCATCTTTACTTCACCTAGACCAGGCACCTCAGTGACACATATCGGCCATCCACCACACTGCCTTGTGCCTTTTCACACTTGCTAACTATTTAACTTTCTAATAACTTGCTGCTTTCTTATTAGTACTGTCCTAAAATAGGCTCAGGACAACCTCATGTTTTTTTCAGGCTCTGCTTTTAAGGGATCAGACTTTCAAAGTGGTTACCTACCAAAATACTGTCTAGTAAGCTATATCTACTGGTAGCGTTAAACGTCATTGAGATCTGGCTTCAGTTCTCCTGGTAGCACTGTTAGGGAGGAAGTGGGGGTTAGTTGTGCTCCTATGAACCCCGCTTTATTAAACATACTTCCATTTACCAAACTCAGCCTACTTTTTTAAGTACGGTCCCAACAAGGCTACAACCCAGGGCCCACTATCTTGACCAAACTGTCTAGGTCACTCTGCAAGCCTATAGAACAAGTAAATCTCATTGTGCCATCTATCGGCCCACCAGGACCAGTGAGCCCTAAACATGACCTAAAAACAGTCTTGCCAGGTTTAAGCACTCCACTGCTTTCCCCCTACAGGTTCCTCATACACTTCCACAGCTCTAGTAGACTCCTTCCAGCTAACCATTCCCAGACTGAAACTGCTTTCCCCTAAAGACTAACTCTGCAGTTTACATGCAACCCTCTCACTCATTTTTACACAGGCCCATGCCATGTCTCCAGGGCCGGGACAAGGCATTTTGGTGCCCTAGGGCAATCCAGCAATGGCCGCACCCTTGGTGCTCCCCAAAAATTGCCCACCCCCCCCATTTCTCTAGTCCCTGCACGCCAAGGCCCCTCGCCCCCCACCCTCTGCGACCAGTTACGCTCATCCCCTGCACCACTCTGTCCTGAAAACACTCCTACAAAACCAAGACCAAAATATTACTACTAAAGGATCAAATAATCTGCCAGACCTGTCCAAACGCGACCCCCACATGGTGACTATCAGTTGTACACAGGCTCTAGATATATTACCACCGACATACAGTGGACCAATAGTGGTAGATACTAGTTGTAGGTAGGCTCTGAAGACATATAAGTGATTACACTGCAGTTGTGTTTAGTGACTCAGGGAGACGTCTTTTTCTGATCAGCGTCGTTCACTTTCCATTTTTCTTCTCCATCGGTTCACAACCTTCATGCTGATTTTTCCGGCCCCTATACTCGTCCCTGTAGTTTGGACACCAATATCTTAGAATCCTCACATTTCCAGCAACTCCTTACTTATAGGTATATAAGTCCCCTCAGTTAGGTAGGTATATAGGTCCCTGCAGTTAGACAGATATATATTTCCCCTCAATTAGGCAGGTATATATAGGTCCCATCAGTCTAGGGAAGGCATATAGTTTGCCCTCTCGTCAGGAGGTTATATAGATATATATGTCTTTCCTCAAATCAGGCAGGTATTTAGATATTTGTACCCTTAGACAAGCTGATAATATAAATATAGGGTCACTAGCAGGTATATAGGGGCAGTCAGCAGGCTTATACAGACGGCATGAGATAGGGCATATAGGGGGCAGTCAGGCAGGCTTATTGGGGGCACTGAGACAGGCAGGTAACATGGGGGCACTGAAGGCAGGCAGGTATTATATTGGGGCACTGGGCAGGAGGTATATAGGGGCCACTGAGACAGGCAGGCAGGGTATAAGGGGTACTGAGGCAGGCAGGTATATAGGGGGCACTGAGGTAGGCAGGTATTAGGGGGTTATGAGGACAGGCATGCAGGGTATTATTGGGGGTACTGAGGCAGGCAAGGTATTAGGGGCACTGAAGGCGGCAGGCATATAGGGGCATTGAGACAGGCAGAGGTATATAGGGGCATGAGTCAGGCAGGTATATAGGGGGGACTGAGGCAGGCAGGTATTTAGGAGGACTGAAGCAGGCAGGCATGGTATATTGGGGGTTTAGGGGGGGTACTGAGGGCAGGCAGGTATATAGGGGCATGAGGCAGGCAGGTTTTTAGGGGACACTGAGGCAGGCAGGTATATAGGGGCATGAGGAGGTGGGAGGGTATATAGGGGGTTAATGAGGCAAGGCAGGTATATCAGGGGCCTGAGCAGGCAGGCAGGTTTATAGGGGGTACTGATGCAGGCAGGTTTATTGGGGCACTGAGGCAGGCAGGCAGGTATATAGGGGCAGTCAGGCAGGTATATAGGGGCACTGAGGCAGGCAGGTATATAGGGGCACTGAAGCAGGCAGGCAGGTATATAGGGGGTACTGAGGCAGGCAGGTATATGGGGCACTGAGGCAGGCAGGTATATAGGGGTACTGAGGCAGGCAGGCAGGTATATAGGGGGTACTGAGGCAGGCAGGTATATAGGGCTCTGAGGGCAGGCAGGTTATATGGGGGTACTGAGGCAGGCAGGTATATGAGGGGCACTTAGGCAGGCAGGCGATGGGGCACTGAAGGGACAGGCAGTTATATAGGGGCCATGAGGCAGGGCAGGTATATAGGGGCACTGAAGCAGGCAGGCAGGTATATAGGGGGGTACTGAGGCAGGCAGGTATATAGGGGCCATGAGGCAGGCAGGTATATAGGGGCACTGAGGCAGGCAGGGTATTATAGGGGCAACACTGAGGCAGGCAGGCAGGTTTATAGGGGGGGTACTAGAGGCAGGCCAGGCAGGTATATAGGGGCACTGAGGCAGGAGGAGGTATATAGGGGGTACTGAGGCAGGTATATAGGGGCACTGAGGCAGGCAGGCAGATATATAGGGGGTACTGAGGCAGGCAGGCAGGTATATAGGGGGTACTGAGGCAGGCAGGTATATAGGGGCACTGAGGCAGGCAGGCAGGCAGGTATATAGGGGCACTGAGGCAGTTAAAAATAACAACACTTATACTCACCTTATCTGCTTCCCGGCCGCGCGCCCCTCTTCTGCAGGACACTGGCAACGTCATCACGCATCGCCACTGCCGGGACGTGCCTCCGGCAGCTCCTCTGGCGCACAGCCTATGACGGGCCGTGCGTCTGAGGAGAGGCAGCGTCGCGATGATATCACTTCATCGCGACGCTTGCCCAGCGGAGAAAGCCAGCACGGGGGCGTGGGTCATGCTGTGAGGAACGGGGTCTGTTAGATGAGTGATGTCTTCTGATCTTTATCTCTTAATTATTATCCTTATATAAATAATTCTATTACAACTTCTCTTATTAACTTATTCCTTTATAATATTTATTAAATTTTTAATCATTCCAATTTCTCTTCTCTTACTTTACTTTACCACGCCCCCACACATACAACATCCTACCCTATACACAACGCCCCCACTCCAACACACAATACTAACATTATACAAAGAACAAAACACACTCTCCAAATTTTCACTACCCATAAAAATTTTCCCACCTTCCCCATTCACATACAAAAATTACTACCACTCCCACCGCTCCTTTAGTACAAATCCCCACCCCACACATTCATACTACCACACCTATCACTCCAATATCACCCCAAATCCCCCGCGCGTCCACCCCACAATTCCATATAAATCTAACATATTTCCCACCACCCTCACATCCGTCTTCAAAAAACAAACAGTGGGCAAGAAACTTCATAAGCTTGCCCCCATATTATAACATATTGTAAATATATTACATCACATACAGCAAAAAATTATTCGCCTCATTTCACACAAACATACCCCAAACAACACTGTACTATTTTTCTAAATCTTTTACAAACCAGATTTTTAAAAATATATATTTTGCTGTGTGATCATAAAATCCCGCATCATAGATGGATTTGTTTAGTTTCTCTAGTTGACAAAAGAAAGTAATGATATATGGCAACTATGATGTATGCTGTAACTGTTAAAGGCTATGTTCTCCGGGTTTTTATAATGGAGTCTATCGCGCCCCGTATTTTCGCGCGTAGCTGCTAGAATTGGGGACGAGATTTGTCCCGTCAATTTTTGGTAATCCACAGTTTCCATAGGGAAATATGGATTACGCCGCCTCTGCCTGCTCGAATTTATACGGCTGATTGCGAGGTAGAAGTGACAGTGAATTATTCACGGCGTATACACGCCATGCTACAAATGATTGTCTTTGGGACGGCGGGCTGCCCGGCCCCCCCGACTCAGCTGCTCCTGAGCTCATGGACGTAGATGGCGTGCAAAAGAACGCGTTCCCGCAATTATAGCCTAGGGGCTTGTTCACACTGAGTGTTTATTCGTGTTACAAAGCGCTTTTTAGATCCATGCTCTGGACGACAGACGGACTCAGTGAAGGATCTAAAACAATTAGCAGTGGTTTATCATCTGCGGGCGATGATGGAACTGAGAGATCGCCGCTGCGTCTTTCCCTTCTGCCTGTCGGCTGGCCCGTCTTTGAAGAAATGACTGTCAATTTTTCAATAGACGGACCCGAGCTCTGGTAGCTTGGGCTTTTTATCGGAAAACTATTGCGTCAGCCGATATCTCATGTGAATGCCACTGCTCTTCCTCATAGGACGCAGTGATAAACTCAATGCAATTGTGTATATCCCGGTACGTCATGTGTCCGTTCCTGTCGGTCACACAGAGAATGGATTCGAAATAAGCGCTTGTAACACGGAGTTTGTTAAAAGGCAGTGGTGAACAAGCCCTTACATGTCCAAATCTTATAGATTAAGTCAGTATAAATTAATCTGAATTTGGGCAAACCACAGGATGAGGCGAGGGGGTGGTTTCTACTCAGTACAAGAACAGAGTCTGGATAGAAGCTAGTACATAAAACTCTCGCACTAAATTTGCTGTCTCATACAAAGATCACAATAGTTGTAAACTAGACCTGACGTGGGAGGACATGTTCATGAATCAGGGGTTTTTCACCCTTTTCTGGAGTTTTAAAAGATGCGGCAAAGGTAAGCCGGCTGTGATGTATAATGCGCTAAACTAACGTGTTAGGCGCATTCTTCACAAAATGCACCAAACATGTGGGGGCATTATGGAGGCGTGTCACACCACATCTGAACTATTAAACACATTTCTGGATATTTAAGGGTCTGGAAAAAAACTAGGTGCATTTACTGCTCGAACACAAGACCTATTTCAAGTTGTGGTTCTTGTAACTTGAGCTTTGAGGAGTCTACTAAGTGGAGTAGGATTTGCTTATTTAGGGCAAAAAATGTCCATTACTTCTCAACGCTTCTTCTATCCAGTTACATAAATAAAAAGTATAATTTATGAGTTATCTGATCAAAACTATATAAAATTAATTATTTAATAAAAAACTTTAGTCATATAAAATTAATATTAAATTATATATCCAAAAATTTTAAATAGTATCTACGGTCATAAAATGTATTTAAATTGAATAGAATCTTAAATTAATTAACCCACATGACCTTGGATTTTCTCAGAATTTTTGTTAAAATTGAAAATGTTTTTTATTTCTGTACTACATTAAATTCAAACATTATTTTCTTGCAGATGGTGATCGCGTGTTGAATTTATTTTTTGCTGCTTCATTCTTTATTCTACATACGCAGCAACACTCAGCAACTCCACAGGTTTGTGGGATATGCTGCCAGCCAAGAAGATCACCTGCCATAGTTTCTATTTCACTGAGATTGGCTCTATACATTTTTTTATTTTCTGCCTATCCTCGCATAGGGTAATATCACTTGTTTTGCTGTAGTACTAATAGACGCCATATGTATCCATAATTCGCCAGAACACCACAGATTGAGGTGCGTCGTACTTAGACATAATTTGTTGATTGCGCACAAAAACTACTTGATAGATTATTTAGGGCACATTACTCCTTGCAAGCAGACAATGCCGAATCTTTATCTCTTGACTTCCTCAAATTTGGCAATACTGTCTCCCCGGGAGTCCAATAAAGTTATTCCAGTGAACCCTGCATATTACACAGATTACACCACTATTTTAAGATCTCATGTGGACAAAACTGGAGCGCCAAACCACTCAAGAAGAGACTTTATCTCCCTCTGTGATTGCTCTGTTTTGCTTTTCTTTTCTAGCCAATTCATATTAGTATCACACAGCGCAGACCAACAGTTTTTGTAAGTTCGGACTCAACCACTTAAGACACAAATAGCTGGCAGGTGCAGGGTTAAGGATGGTCGATGATTGTATGTACATAAGATATATATTGTGTGTAGTATGTATATGGTATATCTATATATATATATATCTATTACTATATATAAATATATATGGTATGTGATAATAGCAATATATATATCATATATAGTATAAGTTTATATTATATATATATATTCAGTATATATACACTATATATGCCAATATATACATATATTCATTCTACTATTATGTTATTAGGTATTATAGATAATTTAGATGGATATAGATGATATATTTATATATTTTATGAGCTAAAGCAGTGGTATTGATTGTGTGTTATCTAATTCACTAGTGACAGCGAGTCAAGGCATCTACGTTAAGAGAACCATTTACTGTATGTGTAGTTACCGACTTAATTTTAAACTTTGTGTGCTGATAAGTGCTTTTATGTGCAACCTTGAGATGTTAGGTCAATATCGGTGCTATATTTAACAAATAGTGTCGGTGTGTGTTGTTTGTTGCTTATGTTTAAATGAATTGACGAGTATAGTATAATTGTGGACAGCAACTCAATGGATGTCACAATTTACGGATAAGTCGTCTATAAATGGCCTTTGAAAAATTTCTTCAGTAGTAAATGTGCTAGTTACATAAAAAGTATACAATAGAATAATGACTGGCCATTATTGTCATTACATCGTGGTGAACAACAGCCCAGAACAAAACATGTTTGTGTGGGACTTCTAGAGAGTTACAGACATATTAGCACTTTATTAGATAGGTTGCTTTTTAAGCGCAAATTCTTCTATTATTTTCTTCTGTATTGAAACATAACTTGCGGTTTAATCTATGGTTGTAGAGAAACTTACTTACTATTTCAACAACTACTAACTGGTTAATGTTTAGTTTGCCAGGTGGTTCAATTTTATGGCTTTATCTACAGTATGTGGAAAAAAATCTGTTACAGGAAACAAGACTAAAAAATGTTTTACATTATTTTATGACATGGAAAGATGATATGTCCCCAACTATATAATCCCTATCACACTATACTTTCATCTGTCTTTTACTTGAGAATGTTTCATCTTCAACTCCTCTTATATTATATATGAATGCTTTACATTGGTTTAAAGTTGCAGCGTTATAGTGACATTTTAACTTGTATCTCGTTTTTCACTCTTTATTTTATTTTGCATCTATCTTTAACTTAGAAAAACTAGGGAAATGCTCAGTCGGGGATAAAAAGTATTTTGACAACCAGCGAATTGTGTATAGTATCTCCCACTTAAAAAGATGAGGATGAATGGCCTCTAAAGTTAAGAATAATAGGTAGACCTACAACTTGAGGAGACTTAAAATGAGAAAACAAATCACCCGAAAAAATCTCACAGATTTGTTGATTTTTTTTTGCAAAATTATGTTTCATAGTTTCATGTAGTTTGTGAAGGCTAACTTAAAAAAGGACAAAGTCGTCACATTCTAGTTCCAGCTGTTGTGCTTAATGGTGTTGTTCGAGGAAGGCAAAAAAACCCCACAAAGAGGTAGATAGAAATTGTTCATCATTTTAGGGGAAAGAATTCCTCTTCCTGACTCCAATCTGGCAATCAGAAAATCCCTGGATCAATTAGACCCCCTCATCTGCCTGAATCTAGTCACTGTAACTTGTTATATTATTACGCTCCAGAAATGTTGGAAAATAAGTATTTGGTCAATAACAAAACTTCTGTAACGGACCTAGGTAGTGGATCCGCTGTGCCGCCACAAGCGATGGCAATAGCCGCACCAGGGAGCGGAGTCTAAGTGGGTTCCCGGTTTCACAGAGCCAGGGAATGGACTTGCTGCGCGGAATTCCACCAGGTCCCTACCTCTGTTTGCGATTGCTTGCCGGTGGTAAGCAAGAGGTGCACTAAAAACGCCGGGACCATTATCGATAGGCACACTTCGTGTCGGAGAAAGGCTGAGGAGGTCGCAGGGTCGGTGGCAAAGGTGTGGTCAGAAGACGTTAAGCCAAGGGATGGTACAGTAGGAAATAGGACAACGTAGAACGTACACAGAGGGGCTTCCATCGCATAGGTGAAGGGCACTATGGAATCGGCGAGGGCGGAAGAATTGGTGGAGCGTTGTTTATTATATGGTCAGCGGCCAGGTCTGTGCACATTATGGCGGTTTGCCTGGACCGAGGATCAGCGTGAGGAGGGGCGCCTGCGGGAAGTGGGTGCGCTCATGGACGCAGTTGGCCACCTCCCATATAGGGGCAGCTTTGCGCTTATAGGCGTATGTTGATACAGTGTGGCCCGCAGCCCAGCCACGGGCTCTGCAGAGCGCCAATTCTCGTAACAGTACCCCCCCCCCCCTTTGGTCTCCATTGATATTTCCTGAATGTTAATCCGCTGGAATGTAACCAGTAGGTCCTCAGTGAGTGTTCTCTTGGCTCCCAGGATCTTGTCTCGGGACTGAACCTGCTTACCAATCAATAAGAATAGTAAGTTCCCTTGGTATTTTTTCATAGCCGAATTCCTGTCTACTTGCTCGCAATGACGTCCGCAGGCCCTCGGCCTATGGGGAGGAGGAGATACCTTTCCGAACGTATTCTGTTCAAAATATGACTGGCATTTAGCAGGGAAACGTGGAATGAGTTCGGAATACGGCAGTCGAGGGGGGGGGAAAGCAGGGGGGGGGGGTGGAACGGGATGTCTTGTGGGTTCACGGTGATTGGATTTAAGATTTTTTCAGAACCTCAAAAGGGCCGTGAAAATGATAGGACCGCAGTTTTTTAGGAAGAAATCCATTAAGCGGAATTTTTGGAGGTACAAACCAGGCCTTATCCCCTGAGAGCGAACGAGGTGTCGGGAGGCCTCCTATGTTTATTTTTTAGTCCGCCTGAGCTTCATCTCGAGGTAGGCCGCAAAGAGGGAACTGCTGCGGTTGTATCCAAATAGACTTCAGGTCACGGATCAGGAGTGTCCACGCAGGGACGTCAGAGACCGATTGACAGCGGGAGGGGTGGTGGGGATGTTAGTCCATACACCACGGAAAAAGGGGGAAGCGCAGTTGAATCTAGAGTCAAGAGTTGTGAGGACGATTCGGACCAAAGTTTACAGGCACCCAAATCTGACTCAATCATTCCTGCCGAAGACGGAGGACAAATGGCCGGTATAATAACTTTCCAAGATTTGATTAATTCTTTTCAACCTGCCGTTTCGATGTGGGATGGAAAAGCGGAGGAGAAGTCCTCAAAATACACTTTAGCTGGGAAAAAGATGGAAGAGACCAGCCAGAAACGGGAGACAAATTGCAATTCCGCGATCAGACACAATGGGCGACATGTATGAACGGCATTTTTAGGCCCTGTTATTGGCGTCTTCTGTGGCCTCCACCGCCTCGAATCCCTGTCGGGACGCAGGGATGTGATGTTTAGGCGCAAGTGTTCGCCACCTTTCAGTGCGCCTCGCATGAAGGGGGTGCAATGGGAGCGGTGTGGGCGTTCTGGGGCGGGACGCGGCGTCCGCGCTCGAAAACTACGGACGGCACTTTATGTATCACGATTTGAGCCAAGGCCAAAAGTTGCGGCGCATGCAGCGCTTGGCAAGCTCCGACAGGCCAGACCTGGTTGTTTCTGGTTCTAAATGATCCGGCGGAAGCACAAAGTGAAGCGAGAGAATGGAACATGAGGTGGAAACATAGATGATCGCAACAGAAATCTCGGCTCTCTGCTCGTGTGGCATCGGGTATGATTCCAAAAATTCGCCTGTTATAAAGGGTTAAAAATACATTCTCATAGAAAAAGAGCTCAAACCTCAAAAATAAAAAATATATAAATAAAATCACTTTCCAAAAATCTAGAACGGCGCAATATTAGGATATTGGAAATTGCCAGGAAATACAGTAATTCAAATTCTGTAAGCTATTCTCATTGGTCGGCATAAACCAGTCAATCAGAATAGGAGCGACAGGGAACCATTTTAACCTATGAAGTATGGACCAATCAAAATCAAAGGCGGGGCAGTTCAAAATACAGTAAAAAGGCAGAAAAGAGCTGATTGGTTGAACTAGCGGGGGCTTGGCTATCTCGGCCAATCAAAGAGCGAGCTACTTGTCCCATTGTAGTCTATGGAGAGATCGGGGCAATGAAATCTGCGGCATGGAGTATGATAAAAAAATCATTTTTATTAAGTGTAAAATATTATCTGAAAAAGAGCTGAAACCTTCTATAAACAACGAACAACGCATTTGTCGCCGAGACCGGCGCTACATAAGGAATTGGGATATAGAGAATTGCCGGGAAATACAGTAATTCAAATTCTGTAAGCTCTTCTCATTGGTCGGCAGAAACCAGCCAATCAGAATAGGAGCGACAGTGAACCATTAAAATCTATGGAGAAGTATGGACCAATCAAATTCAAAGGCGGGACAGTTCAAAATACAGTAAAAATGCAGAAAAGAGCTGATTGGCTGAGCTAGCGGGGGCTTGGCTATCCCGGCCAATCATTGCGCGAGCTACTTTCTCATAGAGTTCTATGGGGAAAAGAAATGCAGAGCGAGCTCTGTTTGTGATTGGCTAACTTAAAAGAGGCGCGGTTATTTGGACCAATGGGAGAGCGAGCGACGCTCTTATGGGTTTCTAATGCCATCTGGAATAAAACTGTACATGGCCGAAATCAAATGATAAGACTACAGAAGTTGTACCGATGTGTATATAAAATGATCAATAATATGGGGGTAAAGAAAAAAAAATAATTCAATAAAATCATGTTTATTTCTTTATTTTCGTTAGCCAAGGATCAATAGTATGGGTGTAACAAAAATAAAGAAATAAACATGATTTTATTGAATTAATATTTTTTGGATCGTGAAATTAAACCGCGAGAAGAAGAGATGGCCAGCGGCTTCTGAAGATGGGTCAGCGGAAGACGAAGCTTCGTTACTAAGGCTGCATCCATAAAATTCCCGGCGGACCCGGAGTCCAGGAAGGCAGGTACTTGGAGTTGCACTCCAGAACCATTCACAACCCGAACGGGCATAGTCAGGCGCGGAGAGGAACCATTCACACCTAGGGACACCTCTCCTACGTGGCCTAGGTGCGCGTTTCCCGGGCGAATAGGGCAGTTTTGAAGATAGTGCTCCGAGCTGGCGCAAAATAGACAAAGATTCTTCTCCTGACGCCGCGTACGTTCTTGCTAGGACAGGTGAGCTCTATCCACCTGCATAGGCTCCTCCGAAGTAATTTGCGGGGGTAGCTGAGGTGGTCGCTGGAACACCGGAGCCAAGCGAGGCAGGCGGCATTTCTGGAAGGGCTCACGTTCTTGCCGGAGTTCCTCTTGTATTTCGTGAAAGCGGACGTCGATGCGGGTGGCCAAGTGGATAAGTTCACCCAGGGTAGAGGGCAAATCCTGCGATGCCAACACATCCTTTACTCGAGGAGAGAGCCCCTTTTTGAATGTGGCACACAGGGCCGCCTCGTTCCAAGAGAGTTCCGAAGCTAGCGTGCGAAACTGCATCGCATAGTCCCCGACAGAGAAGTCACCCTGGCGCAGGTTCAGAAGAGCCGTCTCGGCGTTGGAGGCACGTGCTGGTTCCTCGAAAATGCTGCGGAACTCTGCCAGAAAAGCCTGGAGATTGGACGTCACTGGATAGTTTCTGTCCCACAGTGGGGTTTCCATAGGAAACTGGTTGATAATAAGTTCCACATGCATGGAGCATTGTGTAAGATATCCCCTGCACGATTTAGGGTCCCCGTCAAATTTCGCAGGTAGCGATAACCGAAGTTTCGGACCAACGGTCGCTGGGGCATCCGAAGGCAGGGAAGCCTGAGGCTGGCGTGGCGGAGCAGAGAGGAATTGCTGCACCATGTCGGACAGTTGATGCAGCTGCTGAGCTTGTTGCGCCAGTTGCTGAGTCTGCTGGGCCATGATGGTGGACAGGTCGGCAACACTGGGTAACGGCACCTTGGCGGGATCCATGGCCGATTCCATCTGTATTGGACCTAGGTAGTGGATCCGCTGGGCCGCCACAAGCGATGGCAATAACCACACCAGAGAGCGGAGTCTAAGTGGGTCCTAGTTTTCACCAGAGCCCGCCGCAAGGCGGGATGGACTTGCTGCGGCGGGATTCCACCAGGTCACTAGCCCTGATGCGACTTGCTTGCGGTGGTAGCCGAGGTGCAATGCAGGACCAAATCGACAGGCAAACTCGTAGTCGGAGACAGGCTGAGAGGTCAGGGCAGGCGGCAAAGGTTCGTGGTCAGAAGACGTAAGCCAAGGGGACTGGTACACGGAAATGACAACCGGAACGTAACATAGAGGCTTCCTCGCATAGGTGAAGGCACTATGGAATCGGCAAGGGCCAGGAAGAGGTGGAGCATTAATATAGGGTCAGCGGAAGGTGTTTCCAATTATCGGCACACTGGCCCTTAAATTTGACAGAGCCGGCACGCGCGTGCCGCGGCCGCGAACACAGACAGGACCGAGGTCAGGTGAGGATGGGCGTCTGCAGGAGTGGGTGCGCTCAAGGGACGCGGTGCCACCCACCTCGGGCGCAGGCTGCGCTATAAGGAGACGAGTGCGCCCGCAGTCCGGACCACGGGCTGCGGCGCCACTCATAACAAGTTCATCTCAATACTTCGTTATATATCCTTTGTTGGCAATGACAGAGGTCAAATGTTTTCTATAAGTCTTCACAAGGTTGGCACACACTGTTGCTGGTATGTTGGCCCATTCCTCCATGCAGATGTCCTCTAGAGCAGTGATGTTTTGGGGCTGTCGCTGGGCAACACGGACTTTCAACTCCCTCCAAAGGTTTACTATGGGGTTGAGATCTGAAGACTTGCTATGCCACTCCAGGACCTTGAAATGATTCTTAAGAAGCCACTCCTTCATTGCCCTGGTGGTGTGCTTGGGATCATTGTCATGCTGAAAGACCCAGTCACGTTTCATCTTCAATGCCCTTGCTGATGGGAGGTTTGCACTCAAAATCTCACGATACATGGCCCCATTCATTCTTTCATGTACATGGATCAGTCATCCTGGTTCCTTTGCAGAGAAACAACCCCAAAGCATGATGTAGCCACCCCCATGCTTCACAGTAGGTATGGTGTTCTTTGGATGCAACTCAGCATTCTCTCTCCTCCAAACATGACGAGCTGTGTGTCTACCAAACAATTCTACTTTGGTTTCATCTGACCATATGAAATTATCCCAATCCTCTTCTGGATCATCTAAATGCTTGCTAGAAAACTTTAGATGGGCCCGGACATGTACTGGCTTAAGCAGGGGGACACATCTGGCACTGCAGGATCTGAGTACCTGGCGGCGTAGTGTGTTACTGATGGTAGCCTTTGTTACGTAGGTCCCAGCTTTCTGCAGGTCATTCACTAGGTCCCCCCGTGTGGTTCTGGGATTTTTTCCCACTGTTCTTGGGATCATTTTGAACCCATGGGGTGAGATATTGCGTGGAGCCCCAGATCGAGGAAGATTATCAGTGGTCTTGTAGGTCTTCCATTTTCTAATAAATGCTCCCACAGTTGATTTCTTTACACCAAGCTGCTTGCGTATTGCAGATTCAGTCTCCCCAGACTGGTGCAGGGCTACAATTTAGTTTCTGGTGTCCTTAGACATCTCTTTGGTCTTTACCATAGTGGAGTTTGGAGTGTGACTGTTTGAGGTTGCCTTGCTCACACCTGGCTTTTCAGCTTAACCCATACATTTCCAATAGTATTGACATGGGTTATCCTAAAGCCACTTTGTAACCAGTTTGGCAGTATGCTTTGGATCATTGTCCATTTGGAAGACCCATTTCCACCCAAGCTTTAAAGGGGTTTTCTCATCACTGGCTTTCGCAGACTTGGGCGGTTTCTGTCTCTTACAGCTTCAAATCCAAGGGCGTGTCTCTTCTCCCAGTGGGTGTGTGTTCCCTCACTGACGACTGTTGACATCATTCTGTGAGAGGATGTCACAGTTCTGCAGACCTACTGCAGTGTTCAGTTCTCATGACTACAGAGCTGCCACCTGACTCCCAGGCTGCACAAGCTCCATGTAATCAGAACACCTGCATTGCTGTAAGCAGTTATACATACAGTTTGAACTGATGAAGCAAATGTGAGGAATGCACTCTGCCCCTCCCCCCATCCTTTTATTATCAGGCAGGGGGTAGAGGTGAACAAACTGTATACGGCTGTGTTATATGGGTGAATCTAATCTCAGTAATCCTTCACAAAGAGCTGGGAGAGGAGCACAGAGGAGCTCAGGGAGCCTTTATTATACAGACAAAGCCATGACAGAAAGATGAGGCAGCTAGTTTCACTTTAATTTTATTTTATTTTACACAGCTCGGAGGGGGTAAACACAGAGTGCAGGCAGCCAATCACAGCACAGAGGGCGTGTCCCATCCAGGGGGCATGTCCCAACAGGGCTGAATGAAATATAAGGAGCCAACCACAGCAAAGGGGCGTGGCCCGACCAGTTGCTGCAGAAATAGCTCTAGGCACACAAAGGTTAGCTCATAGCTGCTATACTAAATGATTTAGGTAATGCAAACCAGTTGCAAAATTGCTTATTTTTACTTTCCCCATCATTAGAGATATGATCTTTGTAGTGAGAAAACCCCTTTAACTTCCTGGCTGACGTTTTGAGTTGCTTCAGTATTGCCACATAACCTTCTTTCCTCATGATGCCATCTATTTTGTGAAGTGCACCAGTCCCTCCTGCAGCAAAACAACCCCACAACATGATGTTGCTACCCCTGTGTTTCACAGTTGAGATGGTGTTTTTAGGCTACCAAGCTTCTCCCTTTTTCCTCTAAATCTAACGATAGTTATTATGGTCAAACAGTTCAATTTTAGTTTTGTCAGACCACAGGACATGTCTCCAAAAATGTAGGTCTTTGTTCCTCTGTGCATTTGCAAACATGAATCTGGCTTGTATTTGTTTCTTTTGGAGTAATGACTTCTTCCTGGCAGAGTGGCCTTTCAGCCCATGTTGATACAGTGCTCATTTCACTGTGGATAATGACACAATCTCATGAGCTTCTGCCAGCATCTTCACAAGGGGCGATTTGTATGATATTTGGTGCCCATGTGCCATTTTTTTGCCCGCATTTGTAGCACAGAATGCACCTGAACCTATGAACCTGTTCTACTGTGGGTCATAGATTTAGACTTTTGAAGTGGTTTACCTTTTT
>JAODAL010034059.1:0-44778 GCA_025379985.1 Phyllomedusa bahiana | reverse complement strand
CACCGGCAAACATGGGGGGCACTACCTGGCAACAATGGGGGCACCAACCTGGCTAAAAAAGGGGGGGCACCTACCTGGATACAGAGGGGCATCTACCTGCCTGTAAGGGGCACAAACCTGCTTATGGGGGGTTACTACCTGGCTATAAGGGCATCTACCTGGCTTTCTTCCAAAGCCGTTATGTAGTTAGGTGGAGTGGGTGTGGCTTTTTGAAGGGGGCATGGCATACCGGAAAGATGGGCGTGCCCATGCAAATTTTTGCCGCTGCGCGCTAAGTGCGCCGCCGTCTACAATCTCCTGCTTTTTCATTTTCAAAAGTTGGCAACTATGATTAATAGACAGCTAGGAATGTCTGTTTGCAGGCAGAGCACAGTGTGAGATGCAGCCTAGACTTTTTCAGACAGGCACACAGAAGTTATCTCTTATCTTGCACAGGGCTCCCCTGCCTCACATCTCCTGAGAGAGAGGACTGTAGCAGTGAGGAGCTGACAGGCATGAACAGGGGCTCTGAGGTGACAGGGAGGAGGTGCAGGGCTTGCTCTGAGTGATGGCACCACTGTATGGCTGCACACAGTCCCAACAAGTAAGCTCACAGTGCGATCTGCTGTGGAGTTGTGTTTGGAGACAGATTGGGAGCACAGATGAGGCTCTGGCTCTGTGCTCAGTAGAGGAACCCAGGAGGTAATGGCGGCAGCAGCAGGAGAACAAGCACTGGCAACAAGGTCTGGCTGTATCTCCAGCTGGGGAGGTCAGAGAAGGGTCAGGAAGGGTTTAAAATGTTCCAGTTCAGTAGCTGACCTTAGTAGAGATGATCTCCAGGCGATTCTGTGTCTCAGAGGATTGTTTGAGCCGGTTTTCTGGAGTGGCTGGTCAGAGCTCCCTCAGCACACGTCTGCTCACATCCCCAGTCAGGCCACGCCCCTGATTCCATAAGCTTTCTCAATCTATTGTTATGGTGAAGGAAGGAGACCAAAGAAACGGAGACACTGGATACAACATTTTATTGTATAATTTCATTGATTAACATGAATAATATAATCTGTTTTCATATACTATAGTACTAATGGTAATGTTACTATTCTGTTGAATTATTTTTTTTTTCAATAAAGTTTTTGAATATGTAAAAAAAAATATTAAAAAAAATACTTTGTGTGAACATACCCTAAGGCTATGTCTACACTGCACCGGACAAACGGCCATTTTGTTTCCGATGCAAGACCGCTTTTTTGTCACGCTTTGTATAATACGCGGGCGCCAGAAGACGAGCAGAGAAAAGACGAGCTGTGGAGACTGCAGCTCGACTTTTCTATTGCCATCTATGGGGCTGCCCGAACAAGCGTATCTTCGGCGCTTTTTAAAAACTAAAAGCGTCAAAGATACGATCATAATAGTGTGCATTGTAGACATAGCCTAACCGATCACAGGTTTTCACCATCCAAGTTTTTACCATCCAACCACTGTACAGGGATCTGCGTAATCCCAGGCTACATCCACAGAGTAGTCACTGACTAGTGTAAGCTAAAAGACAAAAGGTAGTCAGAATCCATTCAAAAAAGGTAAAAAAACAGGAATTCATATGTCGGAACCAAAATAAGAAACACAATCCAAGTAAGGGAAAGCTGGGCAGTAACCAGGAGAGCCAAAATAAGAAACACAATCCAAGTAAGGGAAAGCTGGGCAGTAACCAGGAGAGCCGAGTGAAATCGTGGATAAGGCATCACAGAGTCAAGAACAACCCAAGATCAAAACCAGGAAATCAAACAAGTGTTAACCAGAAGAGTAATAGAGCAAGCAGGGGCAAACACAGAACAGAAAATGAAATGCAAACCAGAGAGCAACAAGGCACAATAACTGACAGGAAATTAGTGGACAAAGCAGGTTTATGCAACAAACCAAGTACTCATACTGCAATGTGGCTTGGCCATGGTACAGTATACAATAAATAATAACATTCTCCATACATAGCATGCAACAGGACATAAAGCACAGGCTAACCTATGCTAAACATCACATAAGGTACTACACAAACATTCCCTCACATGTCAAACAATAAAGCATTACAGTCCGTGAAGGACAAGGGGAGTGATAAGTGGGAGATATGGAGGGGGAGTCACAGAGCCGAAGCTTTATTGACACACTGAATCTTAGATGTTAATCCACAGTCTCACCGTTGTCGTCCAGATCATAGAAGATGTTATAGTCTCTGAGCAGGTTATGGATTAGCCTGCAGCATGCCAAGACAGACTTGTTCTCTTTCCTTAAAATGGGTTGATTCTTAAAGATGTATATGGCATTCTTAAAACAGTTGATAAGGTGCCGGACCTTCTGGATTGCTCTGACAGAATGAACCCAAGGGACTAGCCTGTAAAGAGTACATTAGGACATGCCCAAAAGATGTGCATAGTTGTTTTCTCCATAAAGGAACATTGAATCAAGTACTCTGATACATGAAGGGGCAATGAGCCAAGTACTCTGATACATGAAGGAGCAATGAGCCATGTACTCTGATAAATGAAGAGCCAAAGAGCCAAGTACTTTGAAGCATGAAGGGCCAATGAGCCAAGTACTCTGATAGATTAAGGAGCAACGAACCAAGTACTTACATACAAGAAGGGACCCAACTACTCTGATACATGAAGGGCCAATGAGCCGAGTACTCTGATAGATGAAGGAGCAATGAGCAAAGTACTTTGATGCATAAAGGGCCAATGAGCCAAGGGGCAATAAGCTAGGTACTCTGATAAATGAAGGGCCAATGAGCCAAGTACTCTGATAAATGAAGAGCCAATGAGCCAAGTACTCTGGTACATGAAGGAGCAATGAGTAGTGTTGAGCGATTGCGTTGCTATCGAGAGTCGAGCGATGTCTGATAGGCGGCCGCTATTCTCGATATGGTTTTTCGGATAGTGAGTCGATTATGAGCGATTACCATTAAAGTCTATGGTGGAGAGCACAAACACCTTCCATTATTACACCAAAACAGGCTGGGAGAGCTGAAATTAATATCTCACAACAGTCAAATGGAAACGTGCTACACCTTATGGCAACACACTTAGGTTATAAAAGTTCAGAAAAAAAAAGTCACAGGACCATTCACTATCCCTGTCTTGTACACAGCATGACCCTTAAACCTGCATCACCCACAAATTAAAATAAAAGTGCCAGAAGGCAGTATGATTTGA
This sequence comes from Phyllomedusa bahiana, assembly GCA_025379985.1. NCBI lineage: Eukaryota > Metazoa > Chordata > Amphibia > Anura > Hylidae > Phyllomedusa > Phyllomedusa bahiana. The sequence goes on along the minus strand of JAODAL010034059.1, from coordinate 41,596 downwards.
TCCTTCATTGTTACTTGAACTGGACATTGATATTCCTGTCCTGGAACGAGCATGAGCCCGAAACCTGCATGACCCCAGATTTAAAAAGTGCGCAAAAAGGAGTCTTTCAATCCACCATTTTTAGTTGAACTGGGACACTAAACCTATATCTGTTCTGTACCGCAGAGACATGGACCATTAACCTGTCTGACCACAGTTTAAAAAGTGCTTAGAAAAAGGAGTCTTTCAAATCCACCATTTTAGTTGAACTGGACATATACTGTCCTGTCCTGGGCCACAGTATGACAATTTAAAAACTGTCTGACCCCAGATAAAAAGTGCCGGGAAAAGGAGTCTTTCAACACATATTTAGTGAACTGGACATTGACTAGAACTGTCCTGTGCCACAGCATGGAACCAGGGCCGGAGTTACAGTTTGGGTGCGGTGCGAAGCCCAGGCTGGCGTCCGTCCTCTTTTAACCAACGCAGGTAAAATGCCCTGATGACGTAGCAACAAAACTGTCGTGCTGAAGCAGAGTGCGGAAGCGGAAGTGTGAGAACTCCAGCCTTCCTCAGTACACAGTCAAGACCTGGGTAGCGCTTGCCCCTCGTATGAGTGCGGACCTATTGTGCTTCACTTGGAAATACTGGTGGTTAATGCTCCTGTTACATCCAGGTTCCCCTTTTGCTTGGCATTCTTTTTCTCATTTTTACTCAAACGTGCTGGAGTATTTGTACTCTATACTTTGTTCTATGTCGTGCTTACATACTCTGTCTCATGATTAACTACATCTGTCAAGTTTTCCTGTACATCCCTGACATAATCAGGGGAATTTTTTTACCATGCTTTTTTGTACATTGCAAGTTTTTTAGTACTTTAATTCTAAAAACCACATTTTTAAAATAGGATGGAATCCCACCATGTCTTTTTTCTCTTTTTTTCATGTATTATAAATGGGTTGTCTCATACAGGGATTGTTTGCTATGTTAAAGGTCTTGCAAAAAAAAACAAGTCATTTATGCAATTTGTGTCCATTAACAGTGTCAGACCTATTCCTGTTTCTGACAGCACCATCACCCTTGAGCCCACTCTTGACAATGTGAAGAAAAATGTTGTTTAGAAACAACCATTTTATTAGAATAGGACCTGCTAGTATAGCTGCTTGTAACAGCAAAATGCCCAAAAAATTCAAAGCATGGACCCTTGAGCCACTTTGGCATTTGTGTGATGAAACAAGTCTGTTAGAAACAACATTTTTTAGAATAGGACTGTAGTATAGCTGACATGTCACAGCCAAAATGCCCCAAAATTCAAAGCATGACCCTATGAGCCCACTTTGGACAATTGTGAAGAACAAATGTCTGTTAGAAACAACCATTTTTTAGAATAGGACCTGTAGTATAGCTGCATGTCATGCCAAATGTCCCCAAAATTCAAAACAGCCCATGAGCTACCTTTTGACAATTGTGAAGAACATATGTCTTATTAGTAACAAACATTTTTTAGATTAGGACCTGTTAGTATTGCTGCATTTCAAAGCAAAATGCCCCCAACAATTCAAAGCGATGACCCTTGAGCCACTTTTGGTCAATGTGAAGAACAAAATGTCTGTTAGAAACAACATTTTTTTATAATAGGACATGTTAGTATTGCATGACGATTTTACAAAGCAAGCATGACCCAAAAAATTATAAAAAAATGAGCTTCTCTAGCCACTGTTTAAAAATTGTGAGGGAGAAATGCCACTTAGAAGCACATAAGCTTTCCAAAAGGACATGATTTATTTGCTGTATCTCCAACAGCTACATGACCCTATAAAAAATTATAAATATGGACTTCTCAGCCACTGTTAAAATTGTGTGGGAGAAATGCCCACTTAGAAGCCAAATTTCTCTGTCCAAAGGACCATTGATTATTGCTGTAATCTCACAGCTACATGACCACAAAAATTTAAATATGACTCTCCAGCCATATTAAAAATTGTGAGGAGAAAAATGCCACTTAGAAGCCACATTCTGTTCCAAAGGTCCATAATAATAGCTGTATCTCACAGCAACATGACCTCAAAAACCATTGACAATGCGGAAAAAACTGCTAAAGATTAAAGTGGAGTAAAGGGAATACGGTGTTGTCATGAAACCTTGCTGTCTTTTTACAGTCATCCTCTCAGCAAAAGAGATATTAAAGGAGGAAAAGAGATAAAATTGCAGTAAGAAATGATCATTTCAAAAAAAGTTTTCAAGAGGACCATTTCTGTTTGAAAAGGAATGTGAAGTAGTCGGCAACTAATCGGTGACCTCGGCAATTGGGGCCAACAACATCATCAGAGATCCATGCACTGTATTATCTTGATGAAAGTCAAACGCATCACTTTATCTGTTTAAAGCCGGATTGCGTTTGTCTGTAATGACACCTCCAGCTGTGCTGAAGGTCGCTCAGATATGACGCTGGCTGCTGGGCAGGGTCAAACAACCTCTATGCATGACGAGCCAGCTCGGGCCATTCGTCCCATTTGGATACCCAGATGTTATTGGGTCAGGGTGCATGAGCACATGCAAAAACATCGGTGTTGAGACGCAGATAGTGGTGCACATGTTTCTCTAAGCTGATCCTCTGATGTGTTGGATGTGTGCCTGCAATGCATGCGTTGTGAGGTGGTAAATAAAAAAGATTGCCAGTGGTCACCCATTACGTTCTGCCACCTTGCCTGCTGCTGCCGCTACGCCTACTGGCACTCTTACAATGCTGTCACGTCGCTGATGTGTTCCACCGTGACATTTGGGGAACGTGAAGCAGGACTCAACAGATGTCTCCAGTTGATCAATCAGCAAGGTTCTCCATTCTGCTTTTTACTATCTATTTGGGTGGGTGGAAGGAAGAGGCTGTGTTTTGTTTTTTTACCGGGGATCCAGGGTGGGTGGCCACCAGTAACTGTTGTTCATTTTGATGGCCTTAATGCGAGGATCATGTTGGAGGAAATGGAGCATCAAGCACTCTTGTGGAGAGATGGAGCCTTGATTTCCCAAGCTCTGGTCGAAGGGGGGCACTAGCAAACTTGATCTTCCTCATCTTCCTCCGCCGCCTCAATTTCGCGCCTCCTCTTTCCAAAGGCAGGGACGTCGGTTAACTTTAGTGTCTAGGGAATACCTCTCTCCTTCCTTCTCCTCCGCTGCCTCCGGCAGCAGCTGCAACACTGCCCTGTACTTGCCTAGGTGATGCACCCTGAGAGTGATTCGGAACCTTCTGCACTAGCTCTGGACCCGAACCACTGCCTTATGAAGACCGATGAATTGTGAAATGTCGGGCCTTGTGGTTTTGACGCGAGAGAAGGCTCCGTGTCCGCATATGTGTCAGTTCTCCTCCTCGTTCGCTGGCGTGGACCTGTTGTTTCTAGCGTGTTCCAAACGATCGTTCCAAGAAACTAGATCACCACAATGCTCATGCTGACAAGGGCATTGTCCGCACTGACCAATTTTGCGTGGCTTCTTCAAAACTGGCAAGGATGGTGCAGAGCTCTTTCGCCTGCCTCCACTCTCGGTGGTTCAACTCCCCGTGGTCCGCACGCTGCCTTGTAGGCCATGTGTCACTTTCGTTACTGCGTAATGGCATTGCGCTGCTGCCACAATCGCTGGTGCATGAGGAGGGTGTGAATTCCCAGCGTGTTGCCACGAGTTCAACAATGAGACGGGTTGCGGGGAGGCCGAGTGACGCTGCAACGCTGCCAGGCGGGACGAAGCAGGGTGCGAACGGCGGAATTTGCGATACTCAGGACCTCGAAGCCTTCTTCAGCAGGCCAGTCCAGACCCAGGTAGCTCTTTAGAATTTCCTGGACGACCAAGGTTCATGACATGTGCCAGGCAAAGATGTGCTCCTAGCCTACCAGATCTTAAAGGGGCGGCCAGCAGGATTTCGCCCGTTATCGCACACCACCTTGCCTGGCTTAAGGTTTCTTGTCACCCAGCCAGTGCTGTCTCGTTGATTAGAGCCGTCCTACCAGGGCTCGCTGGAATGTGGGTGGTATGGGTCTCCAAAGCGATAATTTCACAACGGCCTGGTTGGTGTCTCTGGGCCACGTGATGCCACCAGAGGACCTAGGGGAAAGAGCCCTGCACCCTTTCCCTGCGGTTTTGAAGAGCGTGCGCCAAGCTGAGAGCCACCGTCACCCCCAGAGACATTCAACCCAGCTCACCCAGTGAGCTGTCACAGAGATATAGCGGCCTTGGCCGTGCTACGAGTCCATGTGGTCGGTGGTGAGGATGGATAGTGTTGGCGTTTGCGTTGGCTGATCGAGATCGAATCGTTAGTCGAATAGTCGGCCCGCTTATTCGATAAGTGATTTTCGATCGGTAGTGAGCATCGATTATGCGCGCAAGTCTTTTACTTATGTCCCTCACATTAAAAGTGTCTATGGGAGATGCAACAACACCTTCATTATTACACCTAAACAAGGCTGGTGGAGAAGCTGGAAATTAAACATTCCACAACTGTCCAATGGATAGTGCTATTTCTTAGGCAAACCACACTTAGGTTATAATAGTCACATGAAAAAAAGTCACAGAACATTTACTATCCTGTCTGGTACCACAGCCTGACCCTTAAACCTGCATCACCCACAAATTAATAAAGTTGCCAGAAGGCAGAATGATTTGAACATCTGTTACTTGAACTGGACATTGAAAATCCCTGTCTGGAACGCAGCATGAGCCCAAACCTGCATGCCCCTATTTAAAAAGTGCGGCAAAAGGAGTCTTTCAACCACCTTTTTAGTGAACTGGAATTGACTATACCGTGTCTGGGCCACAGCATGAACGCCCCAAACATGCATGACCCACATTTAAAAAGTGTTTTACCGGAAAAAAGGGTCTCTTTCAAACCACCATTTTAGTTTTCACTGGACATTTGACTATATGTCCTGGGCCTCAGCATGTGCCCAAACCTGCATGACCCCCACATTTAAAAAGTGCGAAAAAAGGAGTCTTTCAACACATTTTAGTTGCACCTGGACATTGACTATCCTGTCCCGGCCACAGCATAAGCCCCAATACCTGCATGACCCCCACATTTATAAAGTGCGGAAAAAGGAGTCTTTTCAACCACCATTTTAGTTGGGAACTGGACATTGGACTATACCTGTCATGGGCCACTGCATGAGCCCCAAAAACTGCCTGACCCCCACATTTAAAAAGTGCCGCAAAAAGGAGTCTTTCCAACAAACCATTTTAAGTTTTCACTGGCATTACTATAACCTGTCCTGGGCACAGCATGGAGCCCCCAAACTGCATGACCCCCCACATTTAAAAGTGCCGGAAAAAGGGTCTTTCAACCACCCATTTTAGTTTCACTGGACTTTGACTATACCTTGTCCTGGGCCACAGCAATGAGCCCCAAACCTGCATGAACCCCCACATTTAAAAAGTGCGGAAAAGGAGTCTTTAACCTCCATTTTGTTGTTGAACTGGACTTTGAATATACCTGTCATGGGCCAAAGCATGACCAGGGCGGAGTTAAAGTGGGATGCAGTGGAAAGCCCAAGGCTGGCTGTTCCGTCATCTATTAACCACGCAGGTTAAAATGCCATGATGATGCAGCAAACTGAAAATGTCGTGGCTGAAGCAGAGTGGCGGAAGCGGAAGTGTGAGAACTCCAGCTTCCTCTGTTACACTGTCAATACCTGGGTGCGCTTTGCCCCTCCGTATGAGTGTGGGACCAAATGAGCTTCACTTGGAAATACTTGGTGGTTAACGCTCCTGTTACTCCCTGGTGACCCTTTATCTTGGCATTCTTTTTGCATTTTACTCCAACGTGCTGGGGAAATAGGTTCTCTGTTACTTTGTTCTCGGTCCATGCTCCATACTCCATGGTCCTCTGAATAACCTACATTGGTTCAAGTTTTCCTGTCACCTCCTTGTACTATTCAGAGGTATTTTTTTTACCTTGCTATTTTGTACATGCAAAGTTTTTTGTACTTTAATTCTAGAAAAACACATTTTTAAATAGATGGAATCCCAACCATGTCTTTGTTTCTCTTTATTTTCATTGTATTAAATGGGTTTGTCTCAATACAGGGATGATAGCTTATGTGAAATTATCTTGCAAAAACAAAGTCATTTTGCAATATGTGTTCCATTATCAGTGTCTACCTTATTCCTGTTTCTGACAGCACCATCACCCTTGAGGCCACTCGTGACAATTGTGAAGAACAAAATGTCTGTTAGAAAACAACATTTTTAGAATAGGTCCTGTGTATAGACTGCTTGTACACCGCAAAATGCCCCCAAAATCAAAGCAATGACCCTTTGAGCGACTTGTGGGACAATTGTGAAGAACAAATGTTGTTAGAAAACAACATTTTTTAGAATAGGACTGTAGTATAGCTGCTGTCACAGCAAAATGCCCCCAAAAATTAAAGCATGGACCTTAGGCACTTTGTTTTTTTGACAATTTGTGAAGAACAAAATGTTGTTAGTAAAAAATTTTTTAGAATAGGACCTGTAGTATAGCTGATGTCATAGCAAAATGCCCAAAAATTCAAAACATGACCCATGAGCCACTTTTGTCAATTGTGAAGAACAAAATGTCTATTAGAAACCACATTTTTTTTAGTTTAGGACCTGTAGAATTGCTGCATTTCAAGCAACAATTGCACCCTACAATTCAAAGCTATGACTTGTGGCCACTTCTGGTCAGATTGTGAAGAAACAATGTCTGTTAGAAACAACCATTTTTTTTCTAATAGGACTGTAGTATTGCTGCAATTTCAAAAGCAGCAGGGCCAAAAAATTAAAAAATGGACTTCTCAGCCACTGTTAAAAATTGTGAGGGTGAAAATGCCACTTAGAAGCCAATATATGTTCTCCAAAGGCACCATGTTTATGCTGTATCTCACAGCTACATGACCCAAAACAAATTATAAATATGGACTTCTCAGCCACTGTTTAAAAATTGTGTGGGAGAAAATGCCACTTAGAAGCACATTTCTCTGCCAAAGGGACCATGATTATGCGTATCTCACAGATACATGACCCCAAGAAAAAATTTAGAATAGGACTTCTCACCACTATTAAAAATTGTTGAGGGGAATAAAATGCCACTTAGAAAGCCACCATTTCTGTTCCAAAGGACCATAATTATAGCTGTTATATCACAGCAAACTGAACCTCAAACCATTGACATGCGAAAACTTCTAAAGATAAAGTGAGTAATGGAATACGGTGTTGTCATGAAACCTTGCTGTCTTTTACAGTTCTCCTCACAGCAAAAGAGAAATAAAGAGGAAAAGAGAATAAAAATTGCAGTAAGAAATGATCATTTCAAAAATAAAGTTTTCAAGTGGACCATTTCTGTTTGAAAAGGAATGTGAAGTAGACGGCAAAAACTAATCGGTGACCCGGCAATTGGGGCCACAACATCATCAGAGATCCATGCCTGATTCTCTTGATGAAAGTCAAAACGATCCACATTATCTAGTTTAAGCCGGATGCGTTTGTCTGTATGACACCTCCAGCTGTGCTGAAGGTCCGCTCGATATGACGGGGCTGGCTGGGCAGGACAACACCTCTATGCGTGACGAGCCAGAATGGGCCATTCGTCCATTTTGGTACCAGAAGTCTATGGGGGTTCCGGATGCAATGCAAATAAACTTGGTGTTGAGTCGCTGATAGTCGTGCACCATATCTTAAGTGATCTCTGTGTGTTGATGTGTGACCTGCATTGCTTGCGTTGGTGAGGTGGTAAAAAAAGATTGCAAGGGAGGTCAACCTTTAGGTCTTCTGCACACTTGCTGCTGCTGCCTGCTACGCTTACTTGGCACTCTTCTGCTGTCACAGTCGCTGATGTTGTTCACCGTGACCATTTGGGAACGTGAGCAGACTCAACAGATGTTCCAGTTGATCTTTACAGCAGTGGTCGCCATTGCATGCATTGGACTCTCTATTTGGCGTGGGTGGAAGGACAGTGCTGATGTTTTGTTGTGTACGGGGTTCCAGGTGGGTGGCCAACCCAGTAACGGTGGTTTCATTTTGATGCCTTTTTGCGTGGTATCTTCCATGTTGGAGGTTTTGGAGAAGCCAAGCACTCTTGTTGAGAGGAGCATTGATTTCCCATTGTGCCTATGGGTGTGGGGCACTTGCAATACTGATCTTACCTCATCTTCTCCGACCGCCTCTTATTTCGCAGGCCCACCTCCTTTACATATGGCGGGGTCGTCCAGGGTTAAACTTGGTGTCGAGCGATTTCCTCTCCCTACCACTCATTCTCTCAGCTGTCCGCACGCTCAGCTTCTAACAGCCTGGACTTGGCTGAGTGGATGATGCAACCGGAGAGCTGAATTCGGAACCTTGCATAGCTCTGGACCCCGAACCTCACTGCTAATGAGGGACCAGATGAAAATGTGAAACTGTCGGGGCCTTGTGGATTTGACGGAGAGAAAGGCTCCGTGTCCGCATCTGTGTCGTCTCCTCTCTCCGTCGTGGCGGGACCTGTTGTTTCAGTTGTGTCCAACGATCGTTCAGAATAAGATCAACCCACAATGCTCATGCTGACAGGGCATTGTCCGCCTGACAATTTTGTGGTTTCTCAAAAACGCAAGGATGGTGCAGAAGCTCTTTCACCTGCCTCACTCTCGGTGGGTCAACACCCCGAGTGTCCGTCCGCTGCTTGTCAGGCCCTTGTGTCACTTCGTACTGAGTAATGGCATTGCGCTGCTGCCACAATCGCTGGAGCATTGTGGAGGGTGGAATTCAGCGGTCTTGCCACATCAACCCATGAGGACGGTTGACGGGGAGGCCGAGTGACGCTGCAACGCGCCCGGCGGAGGAGAACGACAGCAGGGTTGCGATCGGCGGGGGTATGTTGCGAATCTCAGACCTCGAGTCATTCTTCAGCAAGGGCAGTCCAGACTGGGTGCTCTTTAGTAAATTTCTGGACGACATGGGTTCATGACATGTGCCAGGCAAGGGATGTGCTCCAGCCTACCGATCTTAGGGCTGAGCAGCTGATTTCGCCCGTTATCGACACCACCTTGCCTGGCACAAGGTTCTTGTCACCCAGCCAGCGCCTCGGTCTCGTTGCTTTGAGCCGTCCACAGCTCCTGGACTGTGTGTGACGGTCTCCAACGGAGATTTTTAAATTTCATCACGGCATGGTGTCACTGGGCACGTGATGCCACCAGAGGACCTTGGGGAAAGAGCCCTTGCACCATCCCTGCGGTTTTGAAGGAGCGTGCGCCGAGCCTGGAGCCACCAGTCACCCCCAGAAAGAGACATCCACCAAGACTCACCCAGTGAGCTGTACAGAGGATATAGCGGGCTTGGGCGTGCTACTTAGTCCATGTGTCGGTGGTGAGATGTACTTTTCCGGACACAGATGCAGACAACGCGCTTGAATTTTAGATGCACGTGGATGGCCATGGCAGGGACGGCGTTTTGGCAAAGAAATGCCTGCTCGGCATTGTTTTGGGGACAAGCGAGGGCCATGACGTGGCGGAAACCCATCTGTGTTCCACCAGAGGGAAAGGCAACATTTCCAAGGCCAAAAGCCGGCAATGCGACATTCAGGCTTTAGGCTTTGGGATGGTTTGGGTTAAAAGTGGTTCTTCTGCCTCCAAACTGAAGGACAGAAGGCTGGCTTCTAGACTGGCGCTACTGTACGGCTGTGCAGGTCGTCACTGGGGAAGAGGAGCGGTAGGATGGGTCTCTGGTGGTGTGGTGGTAACTCGGGCGACGGTGGTGGAGGCTGATACGCGGGAGGCTGATCCCTGATCATGCACATCTGGAGAGACTGGGCAGTTGAGGAACGCTTGGTGGGTGGCGAGGAGGAGGAGGCGGGACAGAGGGTGTGACTGTGGTTGGAGGCCCGGCGTCGGTCAGCCTTTTTTGCCAAAGTGTTCCCTCCATTCAACTCATGCATTCGGTGATTGTGACTTGACTTGTTGGTGGTGTTTAACAACTTAATGGTTCTGTGACTTCTAACTTTATGCGTGTTACGGCAAGGCGGCATATGACCATCGCTGGTGATTCAGAGGCTTGCTCAAAGAAGCCCAGGCTTGAGAGGTCTGGACCTTTTTTGACCGGCGATAATCGAGGAGTTGGAGAGCGGGGTTTGCGCTGACCGTGTCTGGCGGATTCATATCAGCGGAACTTCTGCGACGCCCTCTCCGTTTTGTGGCAGGGACCGTATTGTCACTACCCATCGTCTTCCTCATAGTCCATGATGAAAGCGCTCGCAAGCAAAATTCTGCGGAAAAAAAAAGACCAGGATGGATCCGCAATGTCGTCATCATCTTCATCATAACACAGATGACTTGGTCGTCATGACTTTCGCATCCAGAGTGCGGGCTACAAGCAAGGGGCACTGCAAGGCGTGACGACCGCCCGGGATTTTTTGCCGATTAAACGGCTTCCTTCACCTCTCGATGGCTATCAGTAACTGGGCGTCAGAGCAGACTAAATCATCCTCTTGAATCTTTTAACATGCCTTCTGACCCCAACCGCATTTTGTCATCAAAAAGAGGTCTTCTGGACAATGGATTTATCCACAGTGGTGGGGTACACGAAAGGTTGACATATGGGCTGCTTCAGGTTGGACGGATGCTGATGATGCTAGTTGACGACATTAGTGGCCGTGAGCTGCGGAGGACGAGGAGGTAAGACTGCTAGATGCAGTTGCATTAACCTCTGAAGGACAGATTGGCGACGATGTTCGTTTACTTCGATTCACAGGGCCTGGACCCAGCGGATGACAGGCCTGAGGGTCCTGAAACTGACGATCCGCTGGCATGGTGTTGTCGCCAGCACTGGAAGGGAGCACCTTCTCTCGTACTCTACCTTCCATGTGCTTACCCACTCTCTTTGCTCGCTTACACCTGCATTTCGCTCCATGTTCGAAATATAAAAATTTGAGGAAGGTATGGAATTGTTTTTGGAAAGTCACTTATTAAATGACGGCAAATCACAGCTATTCTCCAAATCCCTCTAATCAAAAAAATTGCTGGATTCCAATTTAACTGCAAGGTGTTATCATCAAATCTGGACTGGGCAAAAGTCCAAAACAACACGTATCTGTTTATGTTTTGGTTTAATAAACGGTATTTTTGCACGTTTCAATTCACCTGTTGTGATTATAGAATTGCTGTATTATGATTTACGTTGATGCTGAGTCAATGGAACAGTGCTGGGTGCGCAAAAGGTCAAAAACATGTAACTCGTTATGTTTTGATATATTAAACGGCTCGTATTTTTGCACTCTTTCAATTCACTGTGGTGATATAGAATTGCAGTTTTAAGATTTACGTAGTGCTGCGTCAATGAACAGTGCTGGGTGACGCAAAAGTCAAAAAACATCGTAACTGTTATGTTTTGATATAATAAACGGTATTTTTTGCACCTTTCAATTCACCTGTTTGATAGGTCTGCTATCTTATTCTCTTAATTGGCTGATTAACCAGGCATGCAGATTGTCTGCTTAGCTCTCTCTTGATATGGCAGACAAGTGTTTAATGGACTAAAGGTCTAATTCTATTACTGGTACAACAGTGATGGAAAGGAGAGCACATTACCCTATTATCATTTTTTTATATCTTTTTATACTGAGCAGGAGCCAACAAAATAATGTTCTAATTATTTTTTTTTGTTCAATAAATGCCACTACCACCCCAACTGATTGCATTATGTTTGTGCACTGTGCCAGTACTAGGAGGTACAGATGTAGTTAAGTGTAACTTGACAGTTAACACATTAAGTCCTGTGGCAGAGAAAGTTATTCCAACTTTCTCAGTGGTTTTTAAAGGCTGTTATTGTGTCCTAAGTTCAGATAACATGTTGCAGTAAGTTATCTGTGTCAAATAAAAACACATGGGAACAAATCAGCAGCACTCTACAGACAACAGGAGACAGATAAACTCAGAATTATATAAATTATTTGAAACTGTATTTCTGCTGCATATAGTATTTCTGAAAACCAAAGGTGCTTAAAACACATTTTGCAGCTAAGCAGAGAGGGCCCATCCACCAATGGCAAGGTGGCCTCAGGTTAGATGGAACCTACACTAAACATTTAACCCCTTAACGACTGCCCACCGACTTTTGACTTCGGCTGGTGCGGGTCGTTCATCTACAGCAACGTCTTTTGGCGTCGCTGCAGACATCGGGGTTTGCGGCTCCGGGCGCCGCAGCTGCGCTGGGATCAGGGCTGTACTGCACAGCCTTGATCCCAGAGCATCTCCAGCAAGCAACGGGGAGTGGAGGAAATCTCTGCAATTCAGTGCTTTAACCCTTTCATTGCTGCAGAACGTCACCGCAGCGCAATCAATGGTTTCCCTGCTATGTCGGGTGATCGTAACACCCAGTGACCCGACAGAGCCCAGGGAACGGCTGCACAGTCAGCCCTGGGGACTTAGAGTAACCCCAGGACTGTCTGTGTAACAAACCAGTGACCAGGACAGACTGTGTGCTGTCCTGATCACTGCCTGTGTCAGACTGACACAGTTTATAATATATTAGCATATATGAATATGCTAATACATTATCAAGTGTAAAAAAAAAAGGTAAAACACATAGAAAGTGTAAAAAAATTAATAAAAAATAAATAAAATAAAAATAAATATTTAATAAAAAATAATTGTGCATATATTACACACACAAAAACAACGTACACATATTAGGTATTCACACGACCGTAACAACCTGTATAATTAATCTAACAAGTTATTAAGTGTGAAATGTGAATGATGTAAAAAAAAAATCTGCAATGATTTATAAGTGAACTTAGATTATTCCCTCAAAAAGTACAACTCGTCTCAAATAAAATGAGGCCTAATACAACTGCGTCATTGAAAAAATAAAAAAAATACAACTGTTGAAACGCAAGGAGGCAAAAACTAAAAAAAATTTCTGGTCATTAACTACTTTTCAGGCCCGAGGCTTAAGGGGTTAAGCTGAGGTCACCTTGCTGTTGGTGGATGCACTTTGAAATAATTCATATATTCAGTCTTTACTTGTCTCTTGGTGTCTGCTGACTTGTTTCTGTGTGTTTGCATTCACAGTGAAGCCATAGCAACAGGCACCTGCTCCAATTCTTTTACAATTTTCAAAAGTGCTGACCAATTTATTTATTTTTTTTGCTTATTTGATCTCTGCAAAATAAATTTCATATAGTTTTATATACAGTATATTAAAATGTGTATGCACTGTTTTATCACTAATTTAATATGAAAAAATTAAGCTAGTTTGCATATTTTTTTGTATAGTTAAATGTATTCTTTGGTGTCTACAGCTCTTATGCAGACTTATGTAGTAATGTAGAACAAACAAATACCAATATGCAGGATCAGACTATACATTGTTCGCAGTGTATCATAAAGAACTACATATGAGATGCAGACATACAACAATAAGAGATTTTTCATTAAATCTATATAAATTTGCTTTTCATTTTAGATGCAAGAGGACTATAAAAAATGGTTGTGATCACCACCTCCTTAAATACTTAATGCAAGAGAAATATAAAATATGTGATATAAAAAATGATAAAGTGATTCTGAACAGCAGCCAGACATGTAAAGTGCTTGCATTTTCATTATAATCCAGTCAAAATATGTAAAATTATAGTTTACAGTAAAAGGCAAACTTATTAAACTTCATTTGAACAAGTGGAATACAACAATTCTAACCATTTCAATCATTTTATGAGTCACTTCGTTGCTCTCTCCTGAAAAGGAAAATTTAAATATGACATTTCTTGCAAGCATAATATATGTATATAAATTTGTGGGAATATTGAACTCAAATATTTAAATAGGGTTATATTAATGCTTAACATTGCTAAACCATTATTCATAATAACAGCTTGAAGGTATGAGAATATTACAGAGTATGGAGATTACAGTAATGCCAGGTTATGTTCATGACTATAATGAACAAGGGAAAAGATTTATAATTATGCATGAATATTGGCCCAAATTATTTATAATTTGTGCCAATGCAAAATTTGCAGTCACACCCAAGCCCATAGGGTCCCTTTACTCAATATGGGAAGAGGAACATTTCAGATGGCAGGTGACAATTGGGGGACCAGGGGCTTCAAGTAATTACGTCAAGATCAAATTGTAATTTAAAGAGATTGTCCAACTTACAGTAAAGTTTAAATTGCACAAAATCAAACATATCTGTATATACACCACTAGAGATGGGCGAATTTCTCAAAAATTCGATTCGCCGACTTCGAAGAATTTTCCGACAAAATCCGTTTCGTCCCGAATTACTTTGGGATGAATCGCGTTAAGAAACAGCTATTTCCTGGCTGCACAGAGCCTGTAGGGAGCTGTAGAACATTGTGCCATGCTTAAATATGCAGAGGGAGCTTGGTTTGGTCTTCATACAATGCTGTGTTTTAGTATGACACGCACATGACTGCCGCCGCTATTAGAAACGCTTCATCGTTCAATTCCCTGGGCACTTACGGGGGCAAAAATGACCACAAAAAAAAGCGGGAATGCAGCCTGATAAAGTCATGGCAGTGCCAGCTGGAGCCAGCACAGGCATCAGTACAGTAAGGGGACATCACAGCAGGGGTCACTCCATGAGGCCAGAGCTTTAAACCATCACAGAATATAACTTAACCTGTTCTGTTAACCGCTGATACAGGGTAGAGCCCCCCCCCCCCAATGAGGGAGGGGGGTTTTCGGCATTTAATTTTGCGTTGACGTCTCTGACCCTTTTTTTCCCCCCTTTCCCTTTTTTACCCGGGCAGTGTCCCTTTCAATCTAAAAAACCATCTTTTTTGTTTAAGGGCCCCAAAAAAAAAAAGGAGTTGTTTCCCAAACAGAGAGGGCCCAAAGAAAGGGTATTTGCATGTCTTCTGTGTTCGGGATCCCCCCTGTTTTTGGGCTAGGAAATCCGATCCTTCCCTTTCCTTTTACACGTAAAAAGGGAAAGGGAAAACCAAACAAAAGGGGCAACGTCAAAAGGGTGGGGGGGAAACCCAACATAAAAAACCACGGGGTTTGGTCCAGTGGACAACGGCATTTGGCCCAGCAATGAGTGGGCCAAGAGTGACACAATGACAAATTCGGGGTGGCAGAAAACATCAAAGCCCACAAAGTGGCAAAAATTAAAAACAGTGTGGAAAAAATGACATCATCAACAGAAAGCAGCATGGGGTAAAGAGATGGAACAATGAAAAATCGGGAGGGGGTAACAACAGGAGTGGGCCACTTTAGTGGCACAAAGAAAAAAGTGGGGAAAGGGACGGCAGGAGAAAACAGCGCAGCATGAGGCAGGAGGGGCAAAAAGGGGCCCACATTTTTAAAGTCAGGGCCCAGCAGCCACAGCACAGCTGGGGTCGGGACAGGGGCACAAAAAAAAATTTGGAGGTGGCAAAAAACGGGAAAGGGGCCACAGGGGCACAAGACAGAGTGTGGAGGTGACGGCGCAGCAACAGCATGGGGTCAAGGGGGCACAATAACAAATTTCGGGGGGGCCCCAAACAAGGGGAAAGGCCACGGGAGTGGAAACAATGACAGAGGGGGGAGGTGAGGGCGGGATTTAAAAACACAGCAGGGGGAGGTCAACAGTGGCACAATACAAATTTGGAGGGGGGCAAAAACAGGATACCCCCACAGAGTGGCCACAATGACAGATTTTTGGGGGGCAGGGCAGAAAGCACACCCGGGGCCCATGAGGAAAACAGTGCAAAAATGACTTTCGGGAGGGGGCCCAAAAACAGGAGTAGGCCACAAAGGGGGCAAAAATTGACAGTTTTGTGGGGGTCACGGCGGAGCAACAACAGCACAGCAGTTTGGGAGGTCAGAGAGTGGACAAGGACGGGTGTGGGGGTGCCGCATCAGAAAAACAACGGGAAACCCAGCGGGCATGGGGTAGGGGAGGGGCAAAATTGACACAGTGGGGGGTTTTCAGGGCACTAGAACAAAAACAGCACAGAACATAATCATAGATTGACACAATGACAGTTTGTGGAGGGGGGTGAAATACCTGTCCCTGGAAAAAGTGGTGGTAGGCAGAGGGAGAAACTGGCAGCAGATGTGTGGAATCGGCGGGGGGGTGGCATCAAAAGGGGCTGGGGCAGGTATTTTTGAACCCAAAATCTTTTCTAAAATTTTTGGTGAGGCTTCATAGTGATGTAATTGACCCCCTTTGGGCTTGGGGTGTGGGGAAACCCGGGGCCGACCCCACCCTTTAAATTCATCTTGACAAAGGTCAGTCTTTCCAAAATTTTCCGTGGATAACGGGTTCCCCTTTGGGGGAAACAAAGGCCCCCGCCGCACTGAACCCCCGCTCTGTTGCCACACAACGGGCCCGGGGCGGGACGGGCTTCTCCCCTGAAAACTGGGCAATTTGTGGCCACAAAATCCATTTGGGCTCCCCCGGGTAATCCAGGGGGGCCCTTTTTAAACGGGGGTTTTGCAGAGTGCTTGCCAAGTAGGCCACCCCATTTTGGGTTCGGGGTTGCCCCGGGCCCCGGCTCGGGCTGCGGGTATTTCCCTAAATCCCCTAGGGGGGTAAAAGGAAGCTGCTATAAAGGGGACTCCAGACTTATTCTGCGGATGGAGAAGGTACTGCCCCTATCCCCCCCCCTTTCCCTAAAGCAGCCGCGGCGGATTATGTGACCCGTAAAAAAACCCCCGGGGCCCAGCCCTGTCAGAAAAGGGAAACGATCCGCAATGGGCAGCGGCCAACTGACTATGGAGTTTTCCCTATGGATTGATTTTCCCCCTCCGCAGCTGGAAAAAAAGGCCCCCATTTTGGCCAAGCGAGGGCCCCAATAGGGGGGGGAGAGCCAGAAGCCACCCCTCTGCTGGATGGTGACTATTACTGTCATAGCCAGACAAATCAGCTGCTGGGGGCCTTTTGCACAAGTGACTCGGGGGAAACTCCCCTGCCCTCCAACTCCACTAATACTGCCAGGTGTTGGGGGTCATCTGCCTTGCTTCCTCATCTCCATCTACCCCCTCCGCTGCCCCTCTCCCCGCTCCTTAAACCTGGGTGGGAAAAAACCACTCTTTTACCCAGAAAAATTTTTTGCTCCTTTTTTCCCTCCTCCTCCTCCATTTCAGTCCCCACCAAACTTTTGGGGCCCGCGAGATGTATCGCCACGTCCCCAGCCCCTCCCCAGACAGATTTTTCACACTTTTCCCGGGGACAGGCAGGGAAATTGACGTTATTCATCCCTAGTCCAGGCGACTGAAAAATAACGTGGCCCCCTCGAAGGGCCCCTCCCCAAAACCCCGGGGGTTCACCATGAGCTGCATGGTGACTTTAAAAGTTACCAGGGGAGTACCCCTTTCCCTTTCCCTGGTTCAAAAAAAATCGTTGAGGGGAATTTCTCTTTTTCTTTCAGTGGCCCAACCTATGCCGGGAATTCCAACGGGTTGGAAAAACGATATCGGGTTTTTGGGGGAGGCCATTCGCCGCTGCAACTTGGGGGGGGGGTTTTCCGGGGTTTTTTGTAGGAAGGATGAAGTGCATGCACGTTTCCTGGCATTTTCCCAAAATTTTTTCTGAAAAATGGGAAAGAAGACTTCAAACCTTTACAAACCAAATTGAACACAGGCCCCAAAGGGGGGCACTGGCCCACCCCCCCTGGGTGCAGCGCGGACCCCATTTCCTCCCATTGTCCGTCCCCAATTTTTTCCGTTTTCCCATTTGGGGGAAAAAAAGCCACACTGTTTTCCCTTGCTGGGGAAAGCGGAGCAGTTCCTCCCCTGTGTGACTTCACTCACCGAGAAACCAGGTGTAAAAACGGGTGTACACCGCGTTGGGCCCCACGCAATTTGGGATGATGGAGCGCACCTTTGAGGGCCCGAATGGGGGGGGGGAGGAGGAGGGGGGCGGCGGACATTGGCGGGAGGAGTAAAAAGTTTTACAACGTAGGAAAAAAGCGGGTCTCCTGTCCAAGTTTTGGTATGCCTGGGCCGGAAGCAAATACACCAGTGGGCCATAACAGGACATGTACTGACTGGACCGTTGTTAGCAGCTAGCGTCCGCGCTGCCGTGCAACCTTGGAAAAAAAACCGATACTCTTAAGGTTGTTCACTTTGTTCTACATATTTATGAAGATGATGGGTACTGCCTTTTTGGAAAAGAAATTACGGCTTGGAACTCTCCATCTCGCTCGAGCACAAGCCATTAGTTCTCTGAAATGGTGCAGGAGGTCCACCATTTGGAAAGGGAGGGACTGCAGTACAACAAACTTGGGACAGGAGCACGGTCAGATGCTGCCTCAGGATGTTGGGACGCATTTACTGTTGTCTCTTTGCAATCGCCTCGCTGAACGACTACTGGGCCATGAGTAGGAGGAGCAGGTGCATCGGAGGGAGATGATGTAAAGGAGAAACAGATCCCTTCTGCATAGAGGTGCGTGGAAGCTATGAATGGCTGCATATGGCATGCGTGCCACTGCGTGCGCTGCTGCTGCTGTGCTGTTGCCTGCGGCGGGCAGGATGGACAACTCATCTGAGCCACGTTTCTCCAGGCCACCGGTTGTGAGTGCATGTGTTGACGCGGGTCCGTTGGTGCCAACGTGTAGTACCTGGCCACAGATTATAATATATCCCTAG
The DNA here is from genome assembly GCA_025379985.1 of Phyllomedusa bahiana. Lineage (NCBI taxonomy): Eukaryota > Metazoa > Chordata > Amphibia > Anura > Hylidae > Phyllomedusa > Phyllomedusa bahiana. The sequence goes on along the minus strand of JAODAL010034059.1, from coordinate 23,045 downwards.
GCCACAGGATTATACATATACCCATATTCCGGATCCTTGGTGTCTTAGCAAGAAACTGTAACCGCCGAGTATCGGATTTTTACCGCCAACGTTCCGCACTGAGTGACTACTGCCACCGCTGCTCTCGCTGAGCCCTGTGCCGCTACTTTTCTTGGACCTCGAAGCGGGTTTTTTACCCCGTGGCCGCTTGGCTTCCCGACCTCACCACTGTGATATCCTGCTGACTCACGGCCACACAAACCACTTGCTGGCTGGCACGCTGCCGGTCGTGCAAAGCTGACGCCCTCTTTCATGCCGATGGATGAAAGGCCCTTTGCTCACCGGCTCCAAGTGCGGGTCGGCTACATCATCATTATATTGTGTTTCATCGTCACTGCTGTTCCTCATCACCGGTTTGGTATGCAGAGGCAGACCCCTCACAACATGACCTCCCATGCCACTCTCACATTATACTTTAGCCGCCTACTTGCAAGAAGCAGGGGATATTGGCCCATTTCTCCACTGCCAAGTAGTTGCTCGACTTGCCCCTCCTCAAATTGTCATCCTGCTATTAGTGGCGTGAGCCGACCACATAGTAGATCTTCTGGCTGAGGGAAACGGATGGGGACAGAGGCGGGTTGAGGAACAGGTGAGGGCGTGACCGCTCCGGGCATGCCAACTAAGGGTTGTGTTGATGTTTCCACGACTTTGGCTGGGGTTTGTAGATGTTTGGGAGGAAGTGGATGACTAGTCAACCAATTCAAGAAGTATTGGGTGCTAGTCGTACACAGCCCGCTAGAATGACCACGGCAGTTGTGGCCTACGAGTGACCCCTGCTGCGAGTTCCCTTGCTGTGCTGCGAAACCTGCTCCAGGAATGTTTTGTGGCTCTGCCACTCCACCTAGGTGAGAGCTGAATGACACCTCTTCTGTTGACATACTGTTTTGTTCTTAAACTGTTCAGACATGTTATGATGAAGATATCTGTTTATGATAAATACACACCCTGTATTTTGACGCCCAAATGAAACACTAACGAGCTTGGGTTAAACTTGGATATAAAATTGGCGCTCCACAATATGGGAGGAAAAATTGACTTGTATGTGCCGTTAAAAACTCTGTGTAATTTTTAATGATATTAAAAGCACAAAAAGGCTTATTAACCTTCGGATCTACTGAATTTTGTACAGAATTTCTCTGTGGCGGTGAAAACAAGTTTCTTTTACTGAGTTAACAAATGCAGACAACGCTTAATTAAACCCTGATTGTAAATTGCGCAAAAGTATTGAGCAACCACAAACTAGCCTTTGTAGCGTGTTACAAATTGCGTTGTTTTTCTACGCCAACAACAAGAGATAAAATTGAAAATTTAACTTCGCTTGTGAATTAATGCTACAGGAGAAATGTATTTTTTTGGCGTTGAAGTGACGGGTTTCTTGGGTGTCAGCACACCAGCAAAACATCGCTTATTAATTAACCCCTGATGTAAAATTGGCGCAAAAGAATCGAAGGCACAACACTAAACTAGAGCTTTGTAGCGTGTTTACAATTGCGTGTTTTCTACGCACACAACAGAGAATAAAATTGTAATCCAAACTTCGGCTTGTGAATTATGCTACAGGAAAATATGTATTTATTTTGCTTTGAAAATGACGGTTTCTTGGGGTCAGCACACCAGCAAACAACGCTAAATTAACCTGGGATGTAAATTGGCAAACAATTGGGCCACCACAAACTAGTAGCTTTGTTGTGTTACAATTGCGTTTTTTCTACGCCACACAACAAGAGATAAATTTGTTAATTAACCTTCGCTTGTGAATTTTGCTACCAGGAAAATATGTGTTTATTTTGGCTCGATTGAAAAAATGGACGGTTTCTTGGGGTCGCACACCAGCAAAAAAAACGCGTAATTAACCGGATGTAAAATTGCCGCAATAGAAATTGAGCAGTCAAAAATGAAAGGAGTGGTAATTTTGTATTGTAAAACTTCTGTTTCTTTAAATTGGATTAAACAGGAAATGGCGTAGATCCACTTGATATTGATTGTCTATGGCAGCTGCAGTGGACGGCCACCATGGATTTCAGATCAAAATACACCAAAAAATAAAAAAATCAGAAATAGACATAAGAGAACAGTCTCTGAGACAAAGCTGAGAAACCCCACAAAAATCGCCTGTATAAAAATCAGTTCTTCAGTGAGAGCTATCACAATCAGCCGCGGCAGCCACTTTCCACCCCCCCTGATCAGTCAGTGAGAGGATTTCGAGCTCCACGAGTCGGCGCCCGGAATAATTCGTGCGGTGACGTCATCAGATCCCGCCGGTCTACTGATTGGGCTTTCATCTTGAACATGACATGCAGCGTATTGCCCTTCTTACTTCTGACGTTGCTTTGCCCATGTAGCGCCTGTGTGCTCACAGCCATTTTATCAATCAAAGCACACTTCATTCACCGAAGTACCCAAACTTCGACTTCGTTTCAGAAACCGAGTTTTCCTGGAAATTCTAAAACGAATTCCACTTCGTTAGAATCGATTCGGCCCTATCTCTAGCGGTGGATCGTCACAGAATTCGCGACTTGATTGCTTCATCTATTGCATATGTCAAATGAGGATTGTTCCTTTCTTCCTCCAGAGTCCTTTGCCCCATGTAACGCCATTGGCTTGCGGCCATTTTTATAAATTAAAAACACGCTTCATTCCCGTGAATTACCCCAAACTTCGACTTCGTTCAGAACCAAAGTTTTCCTAAAATTCTAAACTAAGTCCACTTTGTTAGAATCAATTCTCCCATCTCTACACACCACCTTTCAGAAAAGGCACGTTACCTGTGATGTCAATACATCATGGGCATGACTAGAGATGGGCGAATTTCTCAAAAATGCGGTTCGGTCACTTCGCCAAATTTCCCGTCAAAAATAAATTCGGTCCGAATTACTTTCGGGACGTATCGGCATTAAAAACCAGCAGGGATGCTGTAGATCGTTGTGCCATGCTTAAATATGCAAAAGCAGCTTGGTTTGGTTTCATACAATGTTGGTTTTAGTATGGACACGCAGCATGACAGGCCGCCCACATTAGAATCGTTTACTATAATTCCATGGCACTTATGTGAGGGCCAAAAAATGACCAAAAATGAGGGGGAATGTAGCTGATAAAAGTCATAGCAGCAACAGCTGGAAAAAAACAAGTGAGGGTCAGCGTGGCAACCTCAGTGACAGGAGTGTGGAGGTGACGGCGGCTGCCACTGCAGCATGAGGTAGAGAGTGGCACCACAATGACATTCTGGAGGTGGCAAAAAACAGGGCGTAAAGGCCAAAGAGTGGCCAAAATGACACAGGTTGTAGTCACGGCAGCAGCTCAGCAGGCAGCATGCGGTCCAAAAAGTGTTCCACAATGACATTCTGGAGGAAGAAAAATGGAGTAGGCCACAGAGTGCACAATGACACAGTTGTAGGTCACGGGGCAGCAGCCACAGCAGCAGCATGAGGTCAGGGACAGTGGCACAATGACATTCGGAGTGGGCAAAAACGGGAGTAGGCCACAGGAGTTGCCACTTGACACAATGTGTTGGTCTACCGGGGCAGCAGCAACAGCAGCAGCATGAGGTCAGGACAGGGCAAATGGACATTTTGGTGGTGGCAAAATGGGAGTAGGCCACAGAGTGTGATCAATGACACAGTGTGGATGTCACGGCAGAGCAGCAGCATGAGGTCAGATGCATCACATTGACATTCTGGAGGTGCGCCATCACAGTAGTAGGCCACAGAGTGGCAACAATGACAGAGAGTGGGAGTGACAGGCAGGCAGCAGGCAAATGAGGGTCAGACTGTGGCACATGAATTCTTCTGGAGGTGGCAAAAAAAATGGAGTAGGCCACAGAGTGCACAATTGACACAGTGTGGAGGTTCAACAGCTTGCAGCAGCATGAGGTCAGACAGTGGCAACAATGAATAGAGTGTGTAGGTCCACGGCAGCAGCCACAGCAGAGCATGAGGTCAGACAGTGCACACACAATGACAGAGTGTTTATAGGTCACGGCTGCAGCCCGCATGAGTTCAGACTGCATCACAATGACATTCTGGAGGGGTGGCAAAACAGTAGTAGGCCAAGAGTGGCACAATGTGAGAGGAGAGTATGGAGGTGGCGGCAGCAGCTGAGGTAGGAAGTGGCACAATGACATTCTGGGAGGTGTGCAAAAAAAAGGAGTAGGCCACAGAGTGGCACAATGTCACAGTGTGGAGGTCCACAGACAGCAGCTGCATGAGTCAGGGACAGTGGCACACATGACATTCTGGAGGTGCAAAAGCTAGGAGTAGGCCACAGAGTGGGGCACCAATGACAGAGAGTGGAGGTGACGGTTGGCAGCAGCAGGAGGTCAGACAGTGGCACAATTGACATATGGAGGTGGCAAAACTGGAGTAGGCCACAGAGTGGCACCAATGACACAGTGTGGAGGTTCACGGGCAGCTGCAAACTGAGGTCAGACCCAGTGCGCACGATGACATTCTGGAGGTGGCAAAACAGTAGTAGGCCCAGGGGGCACAATGACAGAGAAGATGGACGTTGACCGGTGACAGCAACATGAGGGTCAAGGACTGTGGCACAATGACAATTCTGGAGGTAGCAAAAACTGGAGTACGGGCCACAGAGTGGCACAATGACCAGAGAGTGGAGTGACAGGTGGCAGCAGGCAGGAGGTCAGAAGTGGCACACAATGACATTTGGAGTTGGTGGCAAAAATGGAGTAGGCCACGAGTGGGACAATGACACGTGTGGAGGTCACGGCATGCAGCACAGCAGCGCATGAGGTCAGACAGTGGCACAATGACAGAGTGTGCGTGGTGGGTAGCAATACCAGGCCCTGGTAAAGAAAAATGGTTGGTGGAGAGGAGAAACTGTCAGCAGTGTGTGGGCATCAGGTGGGTAGGCGGCATTAGAATTAGTGGCTGAAGCAGGTAGTTTGACCCAGGACTATTTCTCACAGTTTTGGGTGAGGCGTCATTGGCTTATGTAATTGACGCCTAAGGCATTGGTGTGTGGAAAACCTGGCGATCCCTGCTGATTATCTTGAACAAAGGTCAGTCGTTCCACATTTCCCGTGGTCAAGAGGGTTCTCCTTGGGGTAACTATGGCCCGCCGCCATGAACAACCCGTCTGATGCCACACTTATGGTCGGCAAGACAGCTTCTCCACTGAAACTCGGAAGTTTGCGGCCCACACATACAGTTTTTGGCTGCCAGTAGTCCAGCGGATCTTCTAATGGTGGGGCAGAGTTGCTGTTCAGTAGGCCACCACTGCTTGGTTCAGGTCTGCTCCAGGTCCTGCTGCTGGCGTCCTGCCTCTTCCTAGGGGGTGAAGGAAGCTTGCTCATCAGCGAGTCCAGACTTAGGTTGTGCTGATGTGAGCTGGGTACTGCTCCTAACCCCACCTTTCCACAGATGCCGCGGCAGTGGTACGTATTAGCGCTGGGAACCCAACGGTCAGACCTGTCAGAAGATGGACGATGCCGCACACATAGGCACCAGCCCAACTGAATACGGAGTATTGTCTTTAGTATTTGAGTTTGTCCTCCCTTCGACAGCTGGGAAAATGGGCTCCATTTTGGCCGGTAGGAGGGTCAATAGGGTGGAGAGCCAGAAGTGATCCTCTGCCTGATGTGACTATTCAGCTGTCAATAGCAAGCAAATAAGCATGCTGCGGGCACTCTGCACAAGTGACCTCTGAGGGGCTCCTGCCTCCATTTCCAGTTGTATGCTTGGGGTCATCTGGCCTCGTTCTTCCTCATTCTCCCATCCACTTCCTCCAGCTGCTCTGCTCCTCTCTTTGTAACTGGTAGAAAATCCATCATTTCACCAGACATGCTTCTGCTCCAATGGCTCTCCTCCATTTTTCAGTCCCCACCGGACTTATGTGGCCACGAGATGTAGGGGCCAGTCTCCAGTTCCCTGCCCAGACAGATTTTTCAGCATCTGTGCCAGGACATGAAGCAGTGGAATGAGTTATTCAATCCCGTAGTCCTGGCGACTGACAAATAACGTGCCTCCTCGAATGGCATCAACAACCCGGCAGGTGTCCGCCATGAAGCTCCACTGGCTGACCATCAAAGTATAACAGGGGAGTACTTCTGTTGCCGGATCATCAAAAAATCATTAATGGCTTTCTCAGTTCATAACAGTCGGTCCAACATGTGCAGTCTGGAATCTCCAACGGGGTGGAAACATGCATATCAGTTGAGTGTGTTGGGGGTCGAGGCCGTTCTGCCAATGGGCAACTCGAGGAGGGTCGTCCTGACTTTGTGACGATGGATAAAGTGATGGCACAGTTTCTGGCCATTTGCAGATGCTCTGAAGATCGGTGGAAGACTTCGGACCTTTCACAACCCGATTGTACAAATGCGCCATGCAGGGTGCATGGACCATCCCTCTCGGTGCAGCAGGCGGACACCATTGTTCCTCCACATTTGTCCGTCACCATGGTTCCCGATTTGCAGTTGGTGGCGAGAACAAGAAAGCCCCCACACATTTGATTTGTTGCTGCATGACGCGCGGGAGCAGTTCTCCTCCGTTGTGACTTCGTTCGCCAGAGGCAAGCCGGATGTAGAACTGCGTGGACACCGTGTGCCTAACATGTTGCTATGATGGGAGCAAGTACTTGTTGGAGTCTGAGATTGGTGGTGGTAGGGGGAGGAGGAGGAGGGGGACATTGGCGCAGGTGCAGCAGTTTGACTAATTGTGGAGGAGGAAAAGCGGCGTCTCCTTTCCAAGTTGTTGGTAGCCTGGGCGGAACGCACATTCACCAGTGGGCCATAAAGGAATGTACTGACCCTGACCGTAGTACGCTCCAGAGTCCGCGTCTGCTTTGCACCTTGGAAAAAAAATACCGATACTCTTAAGGACTGTCACCTTCTGTCTCTACATATTTATGAAGTGTGGTACTGCCTTTTTGGAAAAAGAAATTACGGCTTGGAAATCTCCATCTCGGCTCGGCACAAGCCATTAGTTTCTGATTGGTGCAGAGTCCACCCATTTGGAAAGGTGGAGAGCGACTGCAGTACCACAACTTGGACAGGAGCTACGGTCAGCTGCTGCACCTCAGGATGGTTGGACGCATACTGTTGTCTCTTTGCAATGCCTCGCTGAAACGACTACTGGCGCCATGAGTAGCGCAGGAGCAGGAAGGAGCATCTGGACAGGAGATGATGCAAAGATAACAGCTCATTCTGTCGAGGACGTGGAGCCTTGATGGCTGCAATGGCATGAGTGCCACTGGGCGCTGCTGTGCTGCTGCTGTTGCTGCTGGCTGCAGGATGGGACCACCACATTCTGAGCCGTTTTCTCCCAGGCAACCGGATGGTGAAGCTGAATAGCGGTTGACGCAGGGCCGTGGTGCCAACGTTAGCTACCTGGCCACAGATTATACATATACTCCCTGGCCACAGATTATACATATACCCATATTCGGCTCCTCTGGTGTCTTAGCAAAGAACTGCTACACCGCGCAGATAAGTATCGGATTTTACGCCAACGTTCCGCACTGAGTGGACTACTGCCGCCGCTGCCACGTGAGCCCTTTGTGCGCTACTTTCTTGGGACTGCGAAGCGGGTTTTTTACCGTAGGTCCGCTTGGCTCCGAACCTACACGCTGCTATCTGCTGAACTACGGCCACCAACCATGCTGGCTGCGCCGGCTACTGACGTGCAAGCTGAAGCCCCTCTTCTCTGACGATGATGAAGCCCTTGCACTCACCCGGCTCCCATTGTTGCGGTCGTCTACATCATCATCTATTTGTGTTTCACTGCTTCCACTGCTGTCCTCATCACCGGTCTTGGTAGCAGAGGCTGACCCCTCACAACATGACTCCTCCATGACCTCTCCCACATCCTATACTTTGCGCCTACTGCAAGAAGCAGGGGTATATTTGCCCCATTCTTCACTGCCAAGTAGTTGCTGACTGCCCCTCCTCAAAATTGTTCATCCTCGGCCTATATAGTGGCGCTGAGCCAGTCACATAGTAGATCTCTGCTGAAGGGAACCGGATGGGCAGAGGGGGTTGAGGACAGGTGAGGGCCGCTCTGACACCGCTCTCCCGGCCATTGCAACCTAAGGGTTGTGTATGTGTTTCCACTCGACTCTTGGCTGGGATTTCAGAGTCATCTGGGAGGATGGTGGATGGCCTAGTCAACCAATCAAGAAGCAATAGGTTGTAGTGCTAGTCAGTTTACACAGCCGCTAGTTTAGATGACTGCGGGCAGTTGTGGCTCACGAGTGACCCTGCTGCGACGTCCTTGCTGTGCTGCGACGCTGCTACAGGAATGTTTGCTGCCTCTGCCATCACAGGTGACAGAGCTGGACACTCTGTTGACATACTGTTTGTTCTAAAATGTACAGACACTGTTAGGATGAAGATATTGTCATATGATAAATACCACACTGTATTTGCGCCAAATGAAACCCACTAAGGAAGCTTGGGTAACCTTGGATTATAAAATTGCGCTCCACAATATGCGGCAGGAAAAAATTGACTAGTATGTGCGTTTAAAAACTCTGGGTAATTTTAATGAATATAAAAAGCACAACAACAGGCATAATTAACCTGTCGGAATATGAAAATTATGCTACAGAATTTCTTATGTAGGCGGTGAAAAAAAAACAACGTTTCTTTTTATGAGTACAACTGCAGATCAACGCTTAAGTAATCCAGCTTGGATGTAATTGCGCAAAAGTATGAGCAACCACAAAATGCAGCTTTGTAGCGTGTTACAATTGGTGTTTTCTACGCCACACAATCAAGAGATAAAATTGTAATTAACCTTCGCTTGTGAATTATGCTGACTAGGAGGAAAATGTATTTATTTTGGACGTTGATGAAAGTGACGGTTTTCTTGGGGTCAGCACACAGCAAAACAAGGCTTAATTAACCTGGATGTAAATAGGCAAAGAATGAGCCAACCCAAACTAGTAGTTTGTAGAGTGTTACAATTGCGTGTTTTCTAGCCACCACAACAAGAGATAAAATTGTAATCAAACTTCGTTGCGGAATTATGTACAGGAAAAATTATATATTTTGGCGTTGAAAATGACGGTTTTTCTTGGGGTCAGCAGCACCAGCAAACAACGCTTAATTAACCCCTTGGTTGTAAATTGGCGCAAACAATTCGGGCCAACCACAAAACTAGTAGCTTGTAGCAGTGTTACAAATTGCGTGTATTCTACGCACACAAACAAGAGATAAATTGTAATTAACCTTCGCTGTGAATTTTGGGTACAGGAATTATGTATATATTTCTGGCGTTGAAAATGGACGGTTTTTGGGGTCTGCCACCACCAGCATAACAACGCCGTAAATTAAATACCCTGGATGTAAATGCCGCAATAGAATTGAGCAGTCAAAAAATGAAGTGGTATTCTGTATTGTAAAAAACTATGTTTCTTTAATTGAATACAAACTAGGAACTGGCTTTAGATTCCCACTGGGTATTGAATGTTTATGCAAGCTGCAGTGGACGCACATGGATTTCAGATCAAAATACCCACAAAAATAAGAAATAGAACATTACGAGAACAGTCTCTGAGACAAAGCTCGAGGACACCCCACAAAAAATTCGTGTATCAAAAATCAGTTCTACGTTGAGAGCTATCACAATCAGCCGCGGCAGCACTTTCATGATCAGTACAGTGAGGGAGATCGAGATCCCGCGTCTGCGCGGACATCCCGGATTTATATTAGTGCGTGGTGAAGTCAAAGAATCCGCCGGTCTCTGATTGGTTAATCTCTGAACATGTCATGCAGGCTATGCCCTTCTTCCTCTCAGAGTGCTTTGCCCATGTAGCGGCCATGTGCCTCTCAAGCCATTTTATCAATCAAAAGCACACTTTAATTTCACCGAAGTACCCCAAACTTCGACTTCATTCAGACCGAAGGTTTTTCCTGAAATTCTAAACGAATTCCACTTTCGTTAGAATCGATTCGCCATCTCTAGGCGGTGACGGTCACAGAATTCCGCGATCTACTGATTGGCTTATCATCTATGCATATGTCAATGAGGATGATCCTTTTCCTCCTACCAGTAGTCCTTTGCCCATGTAACGCATGTGCTTGCGGCATTTTATAAATTTAAAAACAGCTTCATTCGTTGAATTACCCAAACTGTCAGACTTCGTTCAGAAACCAAAGTTTCCTAAAAATTCTAAAACTAAGTCCACTTGTTCGAAATCAATTCTCCCATCTCTACACACCACCTTTCAGAAAAGGCACGTTACCTGTGATGTCAATACATCATGGGCATGACTAGAGATGGGCGAATTTCTCAAAAATGCGGTTCGGTCACTTCGCCGAATTTCCCGTCAAAAATAAATTCGGTCCGAATTACTTCGGGACGAATCGCATTAAAAAACAGCAGGGTGCTGTAGAACGTTGTGCCATGCTTAAATATGCAAAAGCAGCTTGGTTTGGTCTTCTACATGTTGTTGTTTTAGTATGAACCGCACATACGCCGCTCTTTAGAATCGCTTTACTATAAAATTCCGATGGGCATTAATGAGGCAAACTGACCAAAAAAATGAAGGGGGAAATGTAGCTGATAAAGTCATAGCATCAACAGCTGGGAAAAAAAAACAAGTGAGGGCTCAGTGGCAAAACATCAGTGACAGATGTGTGGCGGACGAGGCGGCAGACAGCTGATGAGGTCAGAGAGTGGCACAATGACATTCTGGAGGTGTGCAAAAACAGGAGTAGGCCAAAGAGTGGACAATGACACAGTTTGTGGTCACAAGGGCGAGCAGCTACACAGCAGCAATGCGGTCAAAAAGTGTCACAATGACATATCTGGAGGAAGCAAAAACTGGAGTAGGCACAGAGTGGCACAATGACACAGTTTGTAGGTCACGGGCAGCAGCACAGCAGAGATGAGGTCAGACTGTGGAACAATGACATTCTGGAGGTGGCAAAAACAGGAAGTAGGCCACAGAGTGGCAATAGACACAATGTGTTGGTCACGGCTGCAGCTAAAGCAGCAGAATGAGGTCAGACAAGTGGCACAATGGAACATTTGGAGGTGGCAAAACTGGAGTAGGCCCAGAGTGGATCAATGACACAGTGTGGAGGTCACGGCAGCAGCAGCATGAGGTTTCAGACTTGCATCCCACAATGCATTCTGGAGGTGGCAAAATAAAACAGTAGTAGGCCACAGAGTGGCAACATGGACAGAGGAGTGGAGGTGACAGGCAGCAGCAAGCATGAGGTCAGACAGTGGCACATGACATTCTGGATGGTGGCAAAAAAAAAGGAGTAGGCCCAAGAGTGGCACAATGACACAGTGTTGGAGGTTCACAGTTGCAGCAGCATGAGGTCAGACAGTGGCACCAATGAATTAGAGTGTGTAGGTCACGGCAGCAGCCCACAGCAGCAGGCATAGGTCAGACAGGGCACAATGACAGAGTGTTTAGTCACGGCCTAGCGCTGCATGAGTTTCAGACTGCTATCCAATGACAATTCTGGAGGTGGCAAAAAACTTGTAGTAAGGCCACAAGTAGAGGGCACATAATGAGAGAGAAGTGGAGGTGCGGCGGCAGCGCTGAGGGTTAGACAGTGGCACATGACATTTCTGGAGGTGGCAAAAACAGGAGTAGGCACAGAGTGGCACAATGACCACAGTGTGGGAGGTCCACAGCAGCAGCAGCATGAAGTCAGACAGTGGCACAATTGACATTCTGGAGGTGGCCAAAAGCAAGGAGTAGGGCCACCCAGATTGGGCACAATGACAGAAGAGTGGAGTGACGGTGGCGTGCCAGCATGAGGTCAGACAGTGGACAATGACATTCTGGAGGTGCAAAAAACCTGGAGTAGGCCACAGAGTGGCACAAGACACAGTGTGGAGGTTCACGGCAGCAGCCAACATGAGGGTCAGCCAGTGGCACGATGACATTCTGGAGGATGGCAAAACAGTAGTTAGGCCCCAGGGTGGCACAATGACAGAGAGAGAGGAGGGTGACGGGGTGACAGCAACATGAGGTCAGATGTGGCACAATGACATTCTGGAAGGTAGCAAAAAAACTGGAGTAGGCCACAGAGTGGCACAATGACAGAGATGGACGGTGACGGGGTGACAGCAGCATGAGAGGTCAGAGAAGTGGCACAATGACACAGTGTGGATGTCCGGCCCAGCAACAGCAGCAGCAGCAGCATGAAGTCATAGGTGCACATAATGACAAAGAGTGTGAAGGTCACGGCAGCAGCCACAGCGCGGCATGAGGTAAGACAAGTGGCACAATGAATTTGGTGGTTGCAAAACAGGGTAGTAGGCCACAAAGTGGCACAATGACAGCATTCGTGGAGGGTCTCGGCATGGCAACAAAAGCAGCAGCAGCTTGAGGTCAGGAGGTGCACAATGACAAGTGTGGAGGTGACAGCATCAGACAACAACAGCAGCACTAGCAGCAGAAGCATGTGAGGTCAGATCGAGCGGGCACAATGAACAGTGTGGGGGGTCACGGCACTAGCAACAGCAACAACAGCAGCGCAGGAGGAATAGGATCTGACACAATGACAGGGAGTGTGGAGGTGGGTGGCAATACCTTGTCCTGCGTAAAGAGGGTTGTTGGCAGATGGAGAAATTGTCAGCAGATGTGTGCATCAGGGGCGGGTGGCAAGCATCAGAAAATAGTGGCTTGGTAGCAGCGTAGTTTGAACCAGGACTCATTCTCAACAGTTTGGGTGAGGCGTCATGGGCTGATGTATTCTGACGCTTAAGGCATTTGCGTGTGTGGAAATCCTGGACGATCCATGCTGATTCATCTTGACAAAGTCAGTCGTTCCACATTTCCCGTTGGACAAGTGGGTTCTTCCTTGGGGGTAACGATGGCCCTGCGCACTAAACACGCCGCCTCTGATGCCACACTACTGGACGGGCACGGACGGCTTCTCCACTGCAAACTCGGCAAGTTGCAGGCACACATCCAGTTTGGCTGCCAGTAGTTCCAGCAGGATTTCTAAATGGGGTGGCAGAGTAATGTCCAAGTAGGCCAACCCACCTGGTTGGTTCAGGGTCCTTTGGCTCCAGGTCCTGCTGCTGTTACTGGCGGACTCTGCCCTACTAACTAGGCGGGTTGAAGGAAGCTGCTTCATCAGTGACTCAGACTTAGGTTGCTTTGATGGAGCTGTTTTACTGTCCGACCCCCCCACTTCACCCAGAAGCCGCAGGCAAGTAGTATAGTACGGTGAGCGCTGAAGAACCGCTGGTCAGACCTGTCAGAGGAGGGAGATGAGCACATAGGCTCAGCGGCCATGATACGGAGGATTTCTATAGTTATTTGAGTTTGTCTCCCTCTCAATGTGGGGGAAAAGGCTCATTTGGGGAGGTAGCGAGGGTCATAGGGTGAGAGCAGAAGCTCATCCCTCTGCGGATGCTCGACTATTTGGCTGTCCACTAGCCAGGCAAATCAGCATATGTGGGTCCATCTGCACAAGTAACTCAGAGGGTCTCCTCCTCCATCTCCCACTGTATACTGCCACGGGAGCTTGCGGGTCATCTGCCTCGACTTTCATCTCCATCTATCCTTCCAGCTGTCCTGTCCTCCTCTCTTGTCACCTGGGTAGGGAAATCAATCATTTCACCAACACATTGCTTCTGTCCAACTGTCTCCTCCTCAATTCTGTTCACACTGGACTATGTTGGCCGCGAGATGTGTCGCCACATCTCAGTTCCCTGCCAGGACACATTTTTCAGCATTTTTTCTTTCCAGGGGCATGAAGCAGTGGAATGACATTATCATCATAGTCCTAGGCGACTGACAAATAAACGTGGGTCCTCGAATGGCCTCAACAACGGAGGTGTCACGCATAGCTGCCACTGGCTGACTCAAAGTTACAAGAGATTTTATCCTGTCCACTGGATCATCAAACAAAAATCGTTAATGCATTTCTCTGTTTCATACGTCGGTCCAAACATGTGCAGGCTGGCTGGAATTTCTAAATCGGGTGGAAACATCGATATACACTGTGTTGTTGTGGGTGGCGTTGTTTTGCCGCTGCAACTCGAGGGAGGGTGTTCTGGATTTTGTAGGAATGGACAATAACGTGCATTTGGCATAGTTTCCTGGCATTTTCAGAATCTTCTGAAGTATCGGTGGAAGACTTTCAGGGAACTGTCTCAACCAGATTGACACATGCGCCATGAAGGCGGCATGGACATCACTCCTTGGTTGCAGCGAAGAAACACCTATGTTATCCCTTTTGCCGTCACAAGGTTCGATTTGCAGTTGGGCGGAGAAAGCCACACATCGATTTCTTGCTGCATGAGGGGGGAAAGCATTTTCCCCCATGTTGATTTTAGTTCGCCGAGGCTTTGCCGGGTTTGTAGAATTTGCTTGACCCCGCGGGTGCCCTACAAAAGGGGGTAATTTAGCATATTTTGGGGAGGCTGAAAGGGTTGGTGGCGGGGGGAAGGAGGAGGAGGCGGACTTTTGGCGAAAGGAGCCGCGGGGTTTGAAAACGTTGAGGAGAAAGAGGTGTCACCTGCCAATTTTGGGTCCCAGGGCAGGAAGCACATTCACCCAGGGGGCCCTTTTAAAAGGACATGAAACGGGCCCCTTTCCCGAAGTTACAGCCCAGATGCCGCCTTTTCCGTGAAACCTTTGGGAACAAACCGATAAGCTAAGGAGGGGGCCCACTTTCTGCCAAACCATATTTATGAAGTTTTTGTACTCCCTTTTTGGGGAAAAAAAATTACGGTTTTGGAACTCTCCACCCACGGCTCGGACAAGCCTTTAAAGTTCTCGAAGGGTTTCAGAGTCCACCTTTTGGGAAAAAGGGGGGGACTCCCAGTCCCAAAAAAATTTTGACAGGAGCAGGGTCATTTCAGCCCCTTTTGGGAGGGTTTTGGACGCATACGGGTTGACTCTTTGAAATCGCCCGTTTGAAAACGACTGCTGGCGCCATGGTAGGGGGGACGGGAGAATCTGGACCGGGAAGATGATGGAAAAGAGAAACAGCTCCCCTTCTGCAGCGGTGGTGGAGCCTTGACTGGCGCAATGGCATCGTGCCACGGGCCCGGGCTCCCTGTTTGGGGGCGGCAGGTTTGGACTCCCAAAACTGACCCCACGTTTTAAACCAAAAGGGCCAAACTGGATGGTGCCCTTTTGCATGTTTTGAGGCAGGGCCTGTTGCCAACGTTAGCTCCCTGGCCATGCTTTACTTTTTTGCCCAAAAAGATTTCAAACAATACCCATATTCGGTCCTCCTTTGTTTTTGAAAAAGAACTCCCCACCCCGCCGATTAGCTGTTTTTAAACCCCCAACCGCTCCGCACTGAGGAAACTACTACCCCCCGGCTGCCGGATCGCTGAGCCCCTGTCCCGCTACTTTCCCTTGGGACCTGCAAAGGGGGTTTTTTTCCCCCTGTCCGCTTGGCTCCGACCTCACACTGCTGCAAACCCTACAGACACCCCGCCACACAACCCCCCTTGCTGGCGCTCCACTCCCCTGACGCGCAAGCGACCCCCCCCTTTTTCCTGACGATGATGAAGCCCTTCCCTCCCCCGGCTCCCAATTGGGGTCGACAACATCATCATCTTTTGTGTTTCATCGCCACTGCTGTCCCATCACCGGTTTTGGTATGCAGAGGCTGACCCCCGCAACATGCCCCCCCCTTTGGCCACTCTCAACATCTATTTTTTGCCGCCTACGCAAAAGTGGGGGATTTTGGGCCCCCCATTTCTTCGGTGCCAAGTATTTCCCTGACGGCCTTTCCTCAATTTTTTCATCCTCGCTATGTATTGGCGCTGAGCCAAAAAACCACATAGAATACCCTTTTGCGAGGGAACCAATGGGACAGGGGCCCGGGTTGAGGACAGGTGAGGGCCACAGACCCGCCCCCGGCAAAGCTAACAAAGTTTGTGTGGACGTCCCCCCCGACTCTTGGTTTGGGTTGCAGATGTCATCGGGAAAGGGAAAAGGGATACCTAGCCCCAACCAATCAAAAACCCTTTTTGGGGTTTGCTAGCACCCACGGGGGCCCCCAAAAATGAAAAGCGGCAGTTTGGGCCTCACCGATGACCCCTGCTGGCGACGTCCCCTTGCTGTCTGCGACTTGGCCTGCTCCAGGCAAGTTTTAGCCACTTGCACTCGCAGGTGAAAAGCCTGTCACCTCTCTGTCACTGACCGTACTGTTTGTTCTAAAATGTACAGACAAAACAGTTTTGATGAAGATATCTTTATATGATAAAAACACACACTGTATTGACTTCCCAAGGAACCCACTAACCAGCTTGGGTAACCCTTGGGATATAAATTTGTCTCCACAAAATGGGCGGAAAATTTAGACTTTGGTATGTGCCGTTTTAAAAACTCTTGGCGTACATTGTAAGAAGGGGCTAAACTCCAGTTTCTGGGAACACTGTGCGCCTCCCAGCCCGAATCCCACTGTCGGACGCAGCGTTCGTCACTTTTGGCTGCGGCCCGCATGAAGGGCGGGGATGTGGGCGCTGTGGGATCGCGGTGTAGCGCCACCGGGGCGGGACGTGCGGCGCACTTCCGTATTATTCCGAGCAATGTACCATCGCGGCTCGCCAAATCGCGGCGCTCGGCACTCCGACAAGCAGACCTTGTTTTTTTTTTTGGTCCTAAATCCTCCCGCCGAGCGAAGTGAACAGGATCGAACATCGAGGAAGCGGATCGAGACGCGACAGAAGTCTCGGATCTCCGCTCCGTGCAGCAGAGTGTGAATCCCGAAAAAATCGCCTTTATAAAGGTGGAAAACATGTCAGATAAGAGCTGAATGTACAAATACACATACTAAAAAAAAACATACATTTTCCAAACTCTAGAACGGCACAATATCAAGAAATATGAGATTGGAAAATGCCGGGGAAATACAAGTAATTCAAATTCTGAAACCTATTCTCATTGTCGGCATAAACCAGCCAATCAGAATAGGAGCGACAAAGTCCCATTTAGCCTAGTAGAAAGTTTAGTACCACTCAGAATATGAGCACAAAGCCCCATTCGAGCCAAGTAGGAGTTAGGAACAATCAGAACCAACGGCGTTACAGTTCAAAATACAGAAAAAGGCTACAAAGAGCTTATTGGCTGAGCTAGCGGGGGCTCGCCTAGCTCGGCCCAATCAGAAAAGGACGACAAAGTCCATTCTAACCTATGGAGAATTTAGACCAATCAGAATAGGAGCGACACAGCCCCTTTCTAATCTATGGAGGATTTTGACCAATCAGAATCCACGGCGGGACAGTTCAAAAATACATAAAAAAGGCTGCAAAGAGCTGATTGGCTGAGCTAGCGGGGGCTCGGCTATCCCATCCAATCAGAGGTGCGAGCTACTTCTCACCCATTATAGTCCTATTGGAAAGATGGGCGCACTGAAATCTCGGCGCACAGCGCCACGTGCATGAAAGTATTAATAAAAAAATAATATATTTTATTAAGTGTAATACATGATCAGATAAAGAGCAGAAACAATTGTAAAAAAATAAAGCATTAAAAACTCAACCACGCGTTTGTCGCCGAGACCATGGCGCTACATAGGGAATGCCAAGAGAGAATTGCCGTGAAATACAGTAATTCAAATGTTTTAAGCTATTCTCATTGGTCGGCATAAACCAGCCGCATCAGAATAGGAGCGACAATGTCCCATTCTATCCTATCTAGAGGAGAATTGACCAATCAGAATAGGAAGCGACAAAGCCCATTCTAGCCTATGGAGAAAAATGGACCAATCGATATTCAAATGCGGGACAGTATATCAAAATACAGTAAAAAGGCAGAAACGAGCATATTGTGTTTGAGCAGCGGGGGGCTCGCCAGGCCCCCTTTTGCCAATCAGAGCGCGATGCTACTGTTTCACATCAGAGTGTCTATGGGGGAAAGAAATTCTGATCGCTGCACTTGTGATTTGCTAATCTCAAAGAAGCCGCCATTATTTCCCCATATTAACTCTATGAGAAAGTAGCTCGCGCACTGATTGGCTAATGCTGGAATTGACGACCCCCTCTGCTTCAACCAATCACCTTCGTTTCTGGCCTTTTTACTGATTATGAACTGTCCCGCCTTGAATATGATTGGTCCATTTTCTCCTAGTGCTAGAATGGGGCTTTGTCGCTCCTAATTCTTATTGGTCAATTCTCCTCCAAAGGATATAATGGGACATAGTCGCTCCTCATTCAGATTGGCTGTTTATGCCGACCATGATAATAGCTTAAACAATTTGAATGACTGTATTTTCCCGCAAATTCTCTCTAAGGCAATTCCCTATGTAGCGCCGGTCCTCGGCGTACAAACGCGTTGTTCGGGTTTATTAACTGCTTTATTTTATACAATTTGTTCTGCTCTTTATCCTGATCATGTATACACTTAATAAAAATATTTTTTTTATATACGTCATGCCGAGCAACGCGCAGAGCGCGCGAGATTTCAGTGCTGCCCATCTCTCCATAACAATAATGGGAGAAGTAGCTCGCGCTCTGATTGGCTCGATAGCCGAGCCCCCGCTAGCTCAGCCAAATCACTCTTTGCACCCTTTTTACTTATTTTGAACTGCCCCCGTGGTTTCTGTTTTGGCCCAAACCCTCCAAAGCTAGAAGGGGGCTTGTCGCTCCTATTCTGTTTGGTCTAAATTTTCCCATAGGCAAATGGACTTTGCCTCCTTTTCCCGATTGGCCGGCTAGGCGACCCCCCGTAGCTCCCAATCACTCTTTGCACCTTTTTACTGTATTTTTGAACTGCCCCGCCGTGGATTTGATTGCCCAAACTCCCCCATGGCTAAAAGGGGGCTTTGCGTTTCAATTCGATTGGTCAAACCCCTCCATAACTAGAAGGGGCTTTTCGCTCCTTTTCTGATTGCTTTTTTTATCCCCGCCCAAATGAGAATAGTTTCAGATTTGAATTACTGTTTTTTCCCGGAAATTTTCCAATATTATTTCTTGATACTGGCCGTTCTCGATTTTTGGGAAAGTGATTTTATTTTTAAGAATTTTTTTTTTGTACATTCAGCCCTTTTCTGACACTGTTTTCCGCCTTTATAAAGGCAATTTTTTCGGGAACCCAAACTCCTGCTGCACGGAGGGGGACGCCGGACTCTGTCGCGATTTTCGATCCGTTCCCGCTGTTCCGATCCTGCTTCACTTCGCCTCGGGGGGAGGATTTAGCCCAAAAAAAATGTAGAACGCCTTTATAAAGGGCGATTTTTGCTTCATACTCCGCACCGACATCGGGAATGATTTCTCCCGCTCCGCCTGTCCGATCGTAAAAATTTCCGCGATCCCGCACGGCGCCTAATTCCCGCACTGCACCCCAAAAAACGGCGAGGCGCGGGGGCTTTTACCCGCTTAGATCACTTCCTCGGACGGCGAAGCATGGGCCAACCCCACACACCCATGCCCCGCCTTCGCCCATACCGGCGAGGCCGGCGGACTTTCATGATATGTATGAGCGCCCCCCCGGGCCGCGCATAAATCAGGCGAAATTTCCCCCGGGAAAACTGGGTGGAAAACGGGGCCCCGACCCGGGGGGGATTCATACATGGGGGCCCTCTGTTATTTTACTGAATATAAAAGCACAAACAGGCTTAATTAACCTTCGATATGAATTATAACAGAATTTTTTCTGTGGGGAAAAAAAAAGTTTTTTTTTACTGAGAAACAACTGCAAAAAAATTTATTTAAACCCTTGGAGTAAATTGCGCAAAAGAATTGAGCACCCAAAAACCAGTTTTGAACGGTTAAAAAGGCGTGTTTTTTACGCTCACAGCAAGAGAAAAACTTGTATTAACCTTCGCTTGTGAATTTGCAACAGGCAAAATGTTTTTTTTTGGCGTGAAAAAGACGTTTCTTTTAGTACCACAGCAGCAAAAACGCTTATTAAACCCCCGGATGTAAAAAAAATGGCGAAAAAACTAATTTGGGGGAAAGGCAAAGCCAAAAAAAATTTTAAAACCTGCTTTTTTTAGCGTTTTTTTCAAAAAGGCGTGGGAAAAATTTTAAACCCCTAAAAACCAACAAGGGAAAAAAACCCTTTTGGGTGAAAATTTTTTTTAAAACCCCCCTTTTTTCCCGTTTGTGAATTAGTACGGAAAATGTATTTTTTGCCAAAAAAAAGAGGGGTTTTTTTTAGTCACCACAGACAAAAATGCGTAATAACCCCCCTGGATGTAAATTGCGCAAAAGAATTGAGCATCCCAAAAAGAAGGGATTTGATTGTAAAAACGCTGTTTCTTTAAAGAATACAACAAACAGGTTTAGATCCCCCTTGGGATATTCAATGTGCTGTGACAATAGCTTTAAAATTATATGCATTTCCCAGGGACGCACACTGGTTTCAATCCAATACCCCATAAAATCAGAAATAGAACTTAAAAAACATCTCTGAGACAAGCTCTGACACCCCCCAAAAACCCCGCATAAAAATGAGTTCTTTAACCCTTACCGCCGGAGCCATTTTTGGCCTCTCTGACAGAGCCCTTTTTTGAAATCGTCATTGTCATTTATTGAAATAAATTTTTTTACACTTTAACCATCCATGTGATTCGAGATTTTTTCCCCGTGACCATTGTGCTTAAAGATAGAAGAAATTTTGGTCCAAAAAAATGATTGTTTTTTGTAAAAATATAAAATTTAGGGTTTGAAAAATGTGAAAAAATTTACCAAATTTCAAACTTCAAAAATTTCTGCATGTAAGACAGATAGTTATTCCACTCAAATATTTTTTATAACTACTATCCCATATGTCGCTGTAGTTTGCATAATTTTTTTAAAAGTCTTTTTTTTTTTACGACATTAGGGGGGCTTAGAAATTAGTAGTAATTTTCAAATTTGCAAGAAAATTTGCAATATACTTTTTTTTGGGGACCAGTCCAGTTCAACTACTTTGATTGCCGCATTTTAATCCCCCCATAAATGACCTCACAAGAAACAACCCCTTAAAAGTATTAAAAAACCGAATTTGGGAAGTTTATTAAACCCCCATTAGGGTTTTCACAAAAAAATTAAAAAGCCCCAAAGTGGAAGTGAAATTTAAAAATTTCAATTTTTTTGCAGTTTTTTCAATTTTTATTCATTATTGACAAGAATAGGGTAAATGTGTTCGGGGAAATGAAAAATAATATGATTTCCCCAAATTTCTGCCGTTTTCCCAAAAGAATCCCATATTGGGCCCTGTGCATTTTTTGGGCTCAACCACAACCCCAGAATAAGGGCACAAAGGACCGGGGCCCCCATTTTCATTCAATTTTATTTAGGGGGATTTCCGGTTGCGGACACCCAAGGTTCCCCAAAATAAAAATACCCCTAAAAAGACCCCATTTGGAAAATACACCCCTTACGGAATATATCCAGAGGGGAGTGATATATTGACCCCCAGGCGTTTCACAAATTTTTTTAGCGTTCGGCTCGAAAATAAAAAATAATATTTTTTTTTCCAAAAATCTGCATTTTATTTAAAAGTTTTAATTTTTTCAAGGAAACTTGGAAAAAAAGCCCCCCAAAAATTTTGTTACGCAATTTTTCCCAATTTGGGAAAAAAACCCTCATGTGGAGAAATGCTTTTGGGGGGCATGGCAGGGGGTACAAGGGAGGGAGCGCTATTTCTTATGGCGCAAAAGATATTGGGGGGGCCATTCCGCATCCTCCCAAAGCCCCCAAAGTACTAAAACAGGGAAACCTTCCGGATTTGCTCCATTTGGATTCCCAACATTTTGCATTTTGGGCGCACAAGGTTTTCCGTAGTTTTTTTTTTAGCATTGGGCCTTGGAAATGTGGGGGGGAAACGCTTTTCCGCCATTGTTTTTGGGGTTCATTTTACAGTATTCGCCTATGGGATAAAGACGGGATAACTTTACTTGGGGGGGTCGGTACAATTACAAAAGATAATAAATTTTTTTTAGTTTTTATTTTTATTACTTTTTAAAATAAAAGAGTTTTTTTAAAAAAAATTGCTTTTTTTAATTGCGTATTCTGACAGCCATACTTTCCCCTTATTTTTTTGCATATGGAGCCTTTTGGGCTTGTTTTTACGAGATGAGTTGATGTTTTTTTTGATACCATTACGGGGGTATATGAGCTTTGATACTTTTTATAAGTTTTTTTAACATTTTGTACAAAAACGCAAACCCGGTAGTGTTTTTTTTTTTTTTTTTTTTTGGGTCACTGGCGGTAAAATGACATGATTTTTTTTCAGCAGTTGATACATTTAAACGATACCACTTTGTATATTTGTTTAATGTTTTACTGCTTTTTCCAATAAAAAACACATTTATTTTAAAAGAAAAAACCTTTTTTTCATCATGGCTGAAGCCTAACTTTTTTATTTTCTTTTATGGAGCTTATAGGGCTTTTTTTTTTTGGGGGGAAATTTTATGTTTTTTTTTTGGGAATATTTTTTGGGGGGCAAAGACTTTTTGATCGTTTAAAACTGTTTTTTTTAAGGGAGGTGAAGAAAAAACTGCAATCAGCAGTGTTTTTTTTTTTATTTTTAATTGCTTTACCGTGCAGTATCCGTAAAATAGTTTTACTCTGTGGGGTTAGACATTTCAGTGATACCCAATTTTTGTCTTTTTTTTTTTTGAAAGCCAATTTTTTTGAAAAAAAAAGTGTTTTTTTGTGTAAAACAAATTTTTGATCGCTATCTTTTAATAGCCAAACTTTTTTAAATTTTTCCGTATACAGACGTGTAAGGACTTTTTTTTTTTCGGATAACGAGTTTTAATTTGGGACACTTTGATGTTGATATAGTTTTTGATTACTTTTTACCCTTTTTTTGTGCTGGGGGGAGAACAAAAATGCTATTCTGTGACGTTTTTTTTGGGGTTTTTTTTAAGGCGTTCCCCACGGGTTAATTAACATGACAATTTTAGGGGGGTCGCTTTCGCACGCGGGATACCAAAATGGGTACTTTTTTTTTTTTTTGATCTTTTTTAGGGGAAATTGGCGTTTGTAAAGGGGGAAAAGGGGGATTAATGTTTTTTTTTTATTTTTTTGTTTTTTTTTACTTTTTAAAACTTTTTTTTAAATTTTTTTTTACTTTTTCACTTTTCCCCCAGGGGGAATGCATAACGTCGTCGATCATTA
>JAODAL010034058.1:0-44781 GCA_025379985.1 Phyllomedusa bahiana | reverse complement strand
GCCCCCGTGGGCCCCGACCCCCATCCGACACTGGCTGGGGGTCGCCCTTGAAATTAAAAAGCAAAATTTTTTTTGGGGACCCCTCGGGGAGAGGACCCCTTTTAAACCCCAATTTTGTATGGATTTTTGGGATCAGACTTCGCTGTAGAGGGGGGAGGCTTTGGGGAAGGAGCGACGTCGAAATTCTCAGTCATCGGGCGCAACAATCATTTCTACTGGAGGTGTCGGAATAAAAAAAAAAATTTTTGTATAAAAATTTTCTGGGGGGGGGGGGGGGGGGGGGGAGGTCAACAAATTTTAACATTCAAAAATCCAGGCGGCATGCAAATCCCTATCGGCCGCCCCGGGCTCCGCCCCCACCCCCTCGATGAGGTTGAATTTTTGATTTATTTATTAACCTACAAAAGGGGAAACCCGATAATTTCCTCGCGTGCGCAGCTGTTTCCGGCGCGAGTCTCCACATGTCAGCGCGCCGGACGCCTTGCCCCTCCCAGCAACCCCAAA
This sequence comes from Phyllomedusa bahiana, assembly GCA_025379985.1. Lineage (NCBI taxonomy): Eukaryota > Metazoa > Chordata > Amphibia > Anura > Hylidae > Phyllomedusa > Phyllomedusa bahiana. The sequence goes on along the minus strand of JAODAL010034058.1, from coordinate 44,277 downwards.
ATTAAACCGTGTTTAAAAAAAGCAAAAGAACCCGGGGCGCACGCGCCCCAGCGTATTCCCCCGGCGTGAAATGCAACAGAGCCCCGGGGGGGGGCCCCGGGGGGAGAGGCGCTGGGTGCTGCAGTGTATGGGGGTAGAATAGAGGCAGGCGGGCATTAGAGTGGCACCCTCCGGAAAATAGCAAGTGAGCACACGGCTCCCTTCTGGTGACCGATCGCTAGGTGGACCATTAACAATTGCCCCCCAAAGGGTAGCTGGGGCCCCCGCCCCCCCGACCAGGGGGCCCCCCCCGCCCCGAGCAGGGGCCCCCGCCGCCCCGAGCAGGGGGCCCCGCCCGCCCCCCACGCAGGGAGCCCCCGCCGGGCCCACGGGAGCCCGCCGGGCCCCCCCCCCCGACCAGGGAGCCCCCCCCCGCGAGGGAGCCCCCGGCCCCCCCCCCGAGCGGGGAGCCCCGGGGCCCCGCCCCCCGCGCAGGGAGCCCCCCCCCCGCCCCCCCCCGGCCCGCCGCCCCCCCCCCCCGCCGGCAATGCAGGGAGCCCTCCGAGCCCACCGCCGCCGCAAAGCAGGGAGCCCGCCCGGGCCCCCCCCCCCCGCCCCGCAGGTGCCGTTTTGGCGGTGGGTTTCCCCCCAGTCTCCCGGGGGGACGGCACGGTGGGGCCCCTTTTGGTTCCCCCGGCCGGCCCCGCACCCACTTTTGTTGTCAGATCGCTCTGCAAGCAAAACATTTCCAATTGGAAAAATAATTCTGCTCCATCAGCAAAAGGCGACTCCTGCACAAGATGTGGACGGCGTCCGATAATGCGGGGGGAGCGGGGCCTTTAACGTGGGGGGAGGCCGGTGCCAGGCAGTGATGGATGGGACGGTGCGCTGTCAATGCACAGAATCTCAATACTGTCGCCATATCATAGCGGCACCTGATAAGACTGCACAATGCTCCTGTCCTGCAGGATTGATGGCGGCTCCGACAGCACCTGCCCCGGACGGACGTGTATACATATATCCACCATCAGCCAGAGGGTGGGGGGGCCACCTGTCAGTGCCCGGGAGGGCAGGTACCTGGCAGCGTCCCCACAGTATGAAGATAACGCCCCCTTGCTCCGAGGGAATATACCCCCCCCCCCATTGCTCCGAGGGAATATACCGTCCCCCCCCCCCATTGCTCCGAGGGGAATATACCGTCCCCCCCCCCCATTGCTCCGAGGGAATATACCATCCCCCCATCGCTTCGCAGACACTCTACCGTACCGTCCCCCCCCCCCATTGCACCGAGGGGAATATCCCGTCCCCCCCCCCCATTGCTCCGAGGGGAATATACCGTCCGCCCCCCCCCCCCATTGCTCCGAGGGGAATATACCGTCCGTCCCCCCCATTGCTCCGAGGGGAATATACCGTCCGTCCCCCCATTGCTCCGAGGGGAATATAACCGTCCCGTCCCCCCATTGCTCCGAGGGGAATATACCGTCCCGTCCCCCCATTGCTCCGAGGGGAATATACCGTCCCGTCCCCCATTGCTACGAGGGGAATTACCGTCCCCGTCCCCCCATTGCTACGAGGGGAATATACCGTCCCCGTCCCCCCATTGCTCCGAGGGGAATATACCACCCCCCCCATTGCTTCGCAGGGACTATACCGTCCGTCCCCCCCCCCCCATTGCTCCGAGGGGAATATACCGTCCCCCCCCCCCCCATTGCTCCGAGGGGAATATACCGTCCGTCCCCCCATTGCTCCGAGGGGAATTTACCGTCCGTCCCCCCATTGCTCCGAGGGGAATATACGTCCCGTCCCCCCATTGCTCCGAGGGGAATATACCGTCCCGTCCCCCCATTGCTCCGAGGGGAATATACCGTCCCGTCCCCCCATTGCTCCGAGGGAATATACCGTCCGTCCCCCCATTGCTCCGAGGGGAATATACCGTCCCGTCCCCCATTGCTCCGTGGGGAATTGACCTTCCCGTCCCCCCATTGCTCCGAGGGGAATATACCGTCCCGTCCCCCCATTGCTCCGAGGGGAATATACCGTCCCGTCCCCCCATTGCTACGAGGGGAATATACCGTCCCGTCCCCCCATTGCTACGAGGGAATATACCGTCCCCGTCCCCCCATTGCTCCGAGGGAATATACCACACCCCCCCCATTGCTTCGCAGGGACTATACCGTCCGTCCCCCCCCCCCCCATTTGCTCCGAGGGAATATACCGCCCCCCCCCCCCCCATTGCTTCGCGGGGACTATACCGTACCGTTCCCCCCCATTGCTCCGCAGGGACTATACCGCCCCCATTGCTCCGCAGGAAATATACCGCGCCCCCCGACCACCATTGCTCCGCAGGTAATATCCCGCGCCCCCCCGACCCCATTGCTCCGCAGGAAATATACCGCGCCCCCCGACCCCATTGCTCCGCAGGAAATATACCGCGCCCCCCGACCCCATTGCTCCGCAGGAAATATACCGCCGCCCCCCGACCCCATTGCTCCGCAGGAAATATACCGCCGCCCCCCATTGCTCCGCAGGAAATATACCGCCGCCCCCCATTGCTCCGCAGGAAATATACCACGCCGCCCCCATTGCTCCGCAGGAAATATCCCGCCGCCCCCCATTGCTCCGCAGGAAATATACCGCCGCCCCCCATTGCTCCGCAGGAAATATACCGCCGCCCCCCATTGCTCCGCAGGTTTTTTTCCGCCTCCCCCCCCCGTGCTCCGCATGAAATATACCGCCGCCCCCCCATTGCGCCTCAGTAAATATACCGCCGCCCCCCCATTGCTCCGCAGGAAATATACCGCCGCCCCCCCCATTGCTCCGCAGGGAATATACCGCCGCCCCCCATTGCTCCGCAGGGAATATACCACCGGCCCCTCATTGCTCCGCAGGGAATATACCACCGGCCCCTCATTGCTCCTCAGGAAATATACCGCCGGCCCCCCATTGCTCCGCAGGAAATATACCGCCGGCCCCCCATTGCTCCGCAGGGAATATACCGGCCCCTCATTGCTCCGCAGGGAATATACCGGCCCCTCAGTGCTCCGCAGGGAATATACCGGCCCTCATTGCTCCGCTTGGAATCTACCGGCCCCTCATTGCTCCGCAGGGAATATACCGGCCCCTCATTGCTCCGCAGGGAATATACCGGCCCCTCATTGCTCCGCAGGGAATATACCGGCCCCTCATTGCTCCTCAGGGAATATACCGGGCCCTCATTGCTCCGCAGGGAATATACCGGGCCCTCATTGCTCCGCAGGGAATATACCGGGCCCTCATTGCTCCGCAGGGAATATACCGGGCCCTCATTGCTCCGCAGGGAATATACCGGGCCCTCATTGCTCCGCAGGCAATATACCGGGCCCTCATTGCTCCGCAGGGAATATACCGGGCCCTCATTGCTCCGCAGGGAATATACCGGGCCCTCATTGCTCCGCAGGGAATATATCTGCTTAAGTCCATGCAATGCAAAAAAGTAATGGTGCACACAGCTCCTGTGCAGAGGGATGCTAACTACCCCCGTGCGCCGCCCGCTCCTGCAGTCTGTGTCCGTCCCGTAGCCTAAGCTGCGGCCCACGTTTCCTGCTGGTCCCGGGTGTCGCTACCTCTGCCCCCTGTCAGTGAATGGAGTCTCCAGAGCAGCGGGTGCGGAGGATGTTCCGGGGCCGTCTCCACCTCTCGCCCTGATCGCTGCACGTGGAGCTATTTCCAGCAGGCGCCGGACCCGATGGCGGCAGGAGCGTGACGCAGGACCCCGCGGGGAGACCGAGCTGCTAAAACCGCACCTTGTGCTCCAGGAGACGCTGCTATTCCCATTCCAGGCGAACGTGTTGAAAGCTCGCGCTCCTTATGGCTGACGCTCTCCGAATAGAACGCGGCGAGGGCCGACATATGGCCGCATATGCTCAGAGATTATAAATACCGCCAGAGGCGGCTCCGGAGGACGCCGCTCCCACCCGCCAAACCAACGGAACCAGCAAACGGGACGCGCTCCACATCTATCTTATACCGGGAAAGCTGGGTGGTGAACAACATGGCCGCCTCCAAATCTCCCGCAGAGACTTCGAACCACATCAACTGTTTAGATCTATCCAAAATGTTATTCCACCTCTTCTCCATTCACATCCAAAGCAGCAGCCAAAACCGGACCCTGGTGGAGCAGGTTTAAGGGCCATTCCATCCGAATGCAGCTATGCTCCACTCCCTACACAACCACTGGGACCACCCAAAGATCTCGAGAACATACCCACCCCTCGTGCTGCGCCACTGATTGGCTGGAGGGCGACTGGGGAAGCAGCAGACAGACTGCGCCAACAACTCTGTCAGGGGTGTGTGGTCGGGAGAGTCCAGTAACACATAAGTGATGGAGTCAGGGGTCCGCTTCCTATTGATTGCGGTGAGGTGGGGGGTCACCACTTCCTACGCCCAGAAGGAAGCACCCGGGGGTGCAGAGGAGCGGCGACGCCCAGGAGGAAGCACCCCGGGGCGCCGGAGAGCGGCGACGCCCGGGAGGAAGCACCCCGGGGCGCAGAGGAGCGGCGACGCCCAAGAGGAAGCACCCCGGGGCGCAGAGGAGCGGCGACGCCCAAGAGGAAGCACCCCGGGGGCGCAGAGGAGCGGCGACGCCCAAGAGAAAGCACCCCGGGCTGCAGAGGAGCGGCGACGCCCAAGAGGAAGCACCCCGGGGCGCAGAGGAGCGGCGACGCCCAAGAGAAAGCACCCCGGGCTGCAGAGGAGCGGCGACGCCCATGAGAAAGCACCCGGGGCGCAGAAGAGCGGGGCGACGCCCAAGAGGAAGCACCCCCGGGGCGCAGAAGAGAGCGGCGACGCCCAAGAGGAAGCACCCCGGGCGCAGAAAGCGGCGACGCCCAAGAGGAAGCACCCCGGGGCGCAGAAGAGCGGCGACGCCCAAGAGGAAGCACCCCGGGGCGCAGAAGAGCGGCGACGCCCAAGAGGAAGCACCCCGGGGCGCAGAAGAGCGGCGACGCCCAAGAGGAAGCACCCCGGGGCGCAGAAGAGCGGCGACGCCCAAGAGGAAGCACCCCGGGGCGCAGAGGAGCGGAGGGGGTTTCATCGCAGCGTCCAGGATATTGCTCTTAAAGCTACAGTCACCCTGGCGCCGCCTGCCGCCCCTGCAGCGTCCTCCGGGCCGGGAGGCTCTTTAAGATGCGAGAGGCGTCAGATTGTAATTTATTTATCTGCCGTAGACTTTCTGCAATGCAGCACGAGGTGCGAAAATGAAAGCCGCGGGACGCGGAGAGATTACTATGCTAATCCCGGAAAATCAGACCCGCGCCCCACACTATGCAAGGAGGAGAGAGGGGCGGAAAAGCCGGGTCTGGCATCACCATGGGAGGCGCTGTGTCCAGAAGAAAACACCTTATGTTCTCCAAAAACAGCGCCACCATTGATTGTGGCTGTGCTGGGTACTGCAGCTCATCCCATTCACCCAAAGATTGGGAAGAAACCTACATGTAAGAAAAACCATCCCCCCCCCCCGCCCCATGTTTAAAGGAACGGTCCAAAGTCGATTATTTTCTATAAAGTTCTGCAACTTTAGAACCGTTCTTCTCCAGGATCTCCACGTGCTGTTGACGAGTGGTAACCCTCTTTATATCTGACCAAGTCCGGCTGACGCAGCAGAGGGGTTGTTACAGTGTATCAGTGCAGACAATCCATTGCCTGGTTACATACAGAGAAGAGGGCACGCCGCACTAGCACAGCAGAGGGGTTGTTACAGTGCATCAGTGCAGATGCGTCTCTGATCCGGCGGTTTCTGAAGTGAATTTAGACGTTTAAATTTACGCTGTGTGAACATGTAAAACTTTCGCCCATAGCAACCGACCAGAGCTCAGCTTTCATTTCTTATAATGCCGTCCAAACATGAAAGCTGTACTCTGATTGGTCACTATGAGCTCTGATTGGTCACTATGCGCTCTGGTCGGTTGCTATGGGTTCTGATTGGTTGTTATGGGCTCTGATTGGTCACTATGGACTCTGGTCGGTCGCTCTGGGCAACAAAGACTGTCTTACCAGTCAGCTGGGATCAATGAGGTCCTATGTATTTGTTTTGCTCAATGTTCCCCAAAGTCCATAAGAGCAACATAACCTGTGCTTTGTCAGCGTCAGCGGTCAGGGCATGCTGGGAGTAGTAGTTCTGCCACAGCAGCTCTCTGATACATCCCTCCATGTCCGCAGCCTGAAGGCTTTACACGCTGGTTACACCTGCTCGACCCCCACATCCGCCGCTCGCTCCTGGAAGATGGATCCGGGCGCTTGCACCGCTCGGAAGGGAAGATGTAGGACAGGAGGGTGAATTATTTATCAGGGGCGAGCGGCGCACAGACTAATATAGAACCGGCTGCTGGGAACCCTCCACTGCCAGCACCGCGCCCTCCTGAAATACTCTGTGCTGCTGGGACACTGATATAATACTGCACTCCAGCAATACTCTGTGGAAAGAGCAGGGTCTCTGCAGCACAGAGACCTCCGAGAATATAAATGCTGAAATACTCTGTGCTGCTGGGACACTGATATAATACTGCACTCCAGCAATACTCTGTGGAAGGAGCAGGGTCTCTGCAGCACAGAGACCTCCGAGAATATAAATGCTGAAATACTCTGTGCTGCTGGGACACTGATATAATACTGCACTCCAGCAATACTCTGTGGAAGGAGCAGGGTCTCTGCAGCACAGAGACCTCCGAGAATATAAATGCTGAAATACTCTGTGCTGCTGGGACCCTGCAGTATACTGCACTCCAGCAATACTCTGTGGAAGGAGCAGGGTCTCAGCAGCACAGAGACCTCCGAGAATATAAATGCTGAAATACTCTGTGCTGCTGGGCCCCTGCTCCTTCCACTGAGACCTCCCAAAATACCCTGTACTGCTGAAACCCTGCCCCTTACACGGATACCTACTGTAATAGCAGTACACCACACTCCTGAAATACTCTGTGCTGCTGGGACTGTGCTTCATCCACCGAGACCTCCCAAAACATCAGTGTAATGCTCTTCTGAATTACACTGTGCTGCTAGGACCCTACAGTATATTGCACTGCTAAAATACTCTGTGCTGCTTAGTACCTGCTCCCTCCTGAGACCTCCGAGATTAATCATTGCTGAAAATCTGTGCAGCTGAGACCCTGCTCCTTACAACGATGCCTCAGTCAATAGCAGTTCACTGCACTCCTGAAATACTCTGTGCTGATAGAGCACCTGCTCCTTCTACAATATAACTCAGTCTGTGTCTTAGCAGCACATTCCTCCTCTGAAATCCTCAATGCAGCAGGTAGACCCTGTTCCTTCCACAATATCAGTACACTCCTCTCCCGAAATACTCTGTGCTGCCGGTACCTTGCCTCATCCACTGCATTAATCTCAGTCCGTGACCTTCAATTCTGTAACTTCCTGCACGATCAGTACACTCCTATTCTGAAATACTCCTTGCAGAATATCAAGACACGACTCTCCTGAAATACTCTGCGCTGTTGGAACCTGGCTTCATCCATTGCATTAATCTCAAATCAGTGACTGGCTACAAGATCAGCACACAACTTTCCTGAAACACTCTGTGCTGTTCGAGACCCTGCTCCTTCCACAATATCAAACACTCCTCTACTGACTTACTCTGTGCTGCTGTAACATCCGTTCCTACTACAATATAACAGCACTCCTCTCCTGAAATGCTCTGTGCAGCTGGTTGATCCTGTTCCTTCCATTCTGTAACTTTCCACAAGGTCAGGACACTCCTATTCTGAAATACTCATTGCAGAATATCAACACACTACTCTCCTGAAATACTCTGTGCTGCCCGGGACTCTGCTCCATGCAGAATATCAATACCCTACTCTTCTTCTGAAATACTCTGTGCTGCTTGGGACTCTGCTCCATGCAGAATATCAATACCATACTCTCCTGAAATACTCTGTGCTGCCCAGGACCCTGCTCCATGCAGAATATCAATACCCTACTCTCCTGAAATACTCTGTGCTGCCCGGGACTCTGCTCCATGCAGAATATCAATACATTACTCTCCTGAAATACTCTGTGCTGCCCGGGTCTCTGCTCCATGCAGAATATCAATACCCTACTCTTCTTCTGAAATACTCTGTGCTGCCTGGGACTCTGCTCCATGCAGAATATCAATACCCTACTCTCCTGAAATAATCTGCTGCCCGGGACTCTGCTCCATGCAGAATATCAATACCCTGTTCTCCTGAAATACTCTGTGCTGCCCGGGACTCTGCTCCATGCAGAATATCAATACCCTACTCTCCTGAAATACTCTGTGCTGCCCGAGATCCTGCTCCTTCCACAATATCAAAACACTCCTCTACTGACATGCTCTGTGCTGCTGTAACATCCGTTCCTTCGACAATATAAGTGCACTCCTCTCCTGAAATACTCTGTGCTGCTGGGGCAGTTTGATGCAGTGTCTGGGGTAGTAGCCCCTGTGGGTACAGACATGGCGGTCATTTCTGGTGGCCCCCCCCCTCTCCCCACAAGGACGATTCATGGACTTGTAGTTCCCCGCTCTTTCCCATGATGCTCGGCGGCTGTCTAGTTCACAGCTGGAGCCTCTCATCCTCACATTCATATGCACGGCTCAGATTTTCGGGAGGGTACGACCTGCTCGGGGCACAGCTGGAGCCGCAGAGCGAAACGCGTGCTGCAGATGGCTCGCCTGCAATTGAATTAGAGCGCGCCCCGGCCTCGCCCGCACCAATAGGAAGGGTCAGTGAGGAGGCAGCGCTGGAGGAGACCGTAATTACACCCGTGCCCCCGGCCCAACCTGCTGATGAAAGGACTCTGCCCGTGATTGACAGGCGAGGCCACGCTGCAAGGGCGCCCACACCTAGAGGTGACCCGGCTGCCCCCCAGCCCTATCCCACCGTCTCTCACGTCTGCAGGAGCCGGATAGAGGATCCGTGAGATCTGACAGGTGGGGGGTCCGACAGCTGGGACCCCCGCACATCTAAGAGGAATTCAGGAGGCAATACTTGGTGCAGGCACGCGCAAAAAAAGGGCAGCTGCGCCGCAGACCCATGCAAAAAAAGGGCAGCTGCGCCGCAGACCCGCGCAAAAAAAAGGAGCCATAAGACACCGGCAGAATTACAAGCCACCGCCACTGACTACAGGGGGATTTCAACTTTGGGCTAGAGTCACACGTCACAGCTGAGGCAAAAACCACCACAAAAACTGCAGTCTGACTGCGATGTGTGAACCCAGCCCTGAAGACCCAATAATCGGGGAGGAGCGCCCCAGTGGCCCGATAATCCGGGAGGAGCCCCCCAGTGGCCCGATAATCCGGGAGGAGCGCCCCAGTGGCCCGATAATCCGGGAGGAGCGCCCCAGTGGCCCGATAATCCGGGAGGAGCGCCCCCAGTGGCCCGATAATCCGGGAGGAGCTCCCCAGTGACCCGATACTCGGGAAGGAGCGCCCCAGTGGCCCGATAATCCGGTAGGAGCGCCCCCAGTGGCCCGATAATCCGGAAGGAGCTCCCTAGTGACCCAATAATCCGGAAGGAGCTCCCTAGTGACCCAATAATCCGGAAGGAGCTCCCTAGTGACCCAATTATCCGGAAGGAGCTCCTAGTGACCCGATAATCCGGGAGGAGCGCCCCCAGTGGCCCGATAATCCGGAAGGAGCTCCCTAGTGACCCGATAATCCGGAAGGAGCTCCCCAATATACAGTTATCAAAGGAGTAAAAAAAATCCACTCCTAAACCTCTTCGCCTTAACCCAGGTTGGGCCCCATTGATTATCCAGAGCACAGAGGAGCTGGCGGCCTATAGAAGTTAATGCAATGCCGCATGTGACCTGTGGTGGCGCTGCAGACACATGAACACCTGATGCTGACTGACTCCACAGATGAGCGCGGCGGACTCCTGGGGACTCCTGGGGACTCCGTTAATGGAGCTCCCGCTGCTACAGGCAGTGGTTTATGGCACTGCTGTAAAACATCTTAACACAGCAGATTGTAAAAGAACAGATATTTTCTTAGTAAGAAACAATTAGCAGTCAATTAGGCGGCGGCGCCAGCTGTTCCCTCCGCCGCTCACTACAAATGACAGTAATGTTTAAAGGTGAGAAAAGGAGCGTCTGCCGCAGCCCCGCTCCCGGCGCACACAACCACCCGGCTCCTGACAATAGGCGCGCGCGGCCGGGACGCTGCCATCAACCGGAGGGACCCGCGAATAGGGAACATGGAGAGAACGAAGCGCAACTCCTGTCACACCCAAAGCTGCGGCAGCAATCCTGGGGGCTGCAGAGCTCAGTATAAGGCAGTACTCTAACCAAACTGTACTCTCCAGGGACAAGATGCCCGAAACAGCCGCCTATCTGGTCTATGGGGGAGGGAGGGGGAGCACTTCCTATTGCAGGAGACTCTGGCTTGTCGATGGGGGAGCACTTCCTATTGGAGGAGACTCTGGCTGGTCTCTGGGGGAGCACTTCCCATTTGAGGAGACTCTGGCTTGTCTATGGGGGAGCGCTTCCCATTTGAGGAGACTCTGGCTTGTCTATGGGGAGGGAGGGGGATGCTTCCTATTTGAGGAGACTGGCTTGTCTATGGGGGAGGGAGGGGGAGCAGTTCCTATTTGAGACTCTGCCTTGTCTATGGGGGAGGGGGATGCTTCCTATTTGAGGAGACTCTGGCTTGTCTGTGGGGGAGGGAGAGGGAACGCTTCCTATTCGAGGAGACGCGGGCTGGTCTCTCCGGGCGGGCGGGCGAGCGGTTCCTATTTGAGGAGACTCTGCCTTGTCGGGGAGGGAGGAGGATGCTTCCTATTTAAGGAGACTGGCTTGTGTATGGGGAGGGAGGAGGATGCTTCCTATTTAAGGAGACTTTAGCTTGTGTATGGGGGAGCGCTTCCTATTGGAGGAGACTCTGGCTTGTCTACAGGGGAGGGAGGGGGATGCTTCCTATTTAAGGAGACTCTGGCTTGTCTATGGGGGAGCACTTCCTATTGGAGGAGACTCTGGCTTGTCTATGGGGGAGCACTTCCTAATTGAGGAGACTCTGGCTTGTCTATGGGGAAGGGAAGGGGAGCGCTTCCTATTCGCAGAGACTCTGGCTTGTCTACAGGGGAAAGGAGGGGGAACGCTTCCTATTCGAGGAGACTTTGGCTTGTGTACAGGGGAAGGAGGGGGAACGCTTCCTATTTGAGGAGACTCTGCCTTGTCGGGGAGGGAGGGGGAGCGCTTCCTATTTGAGGAAAGACTGCCTTGTCGGGGAGGGAGGGGGATGCTTCCTATTTAAGGAGACTCTGCCTTGTCTATGGGGAAGCGCTTCCTATTTGAGGAGACTCTGGCTTGTCTATAAGGGAGGGAGGAGGAACGCTTCCGATTCGAAGAGACTCTGGCTTGTTGAGGGGGGGGGGGGGTGAACACTTCCTATTCAAGGAGACTCTGGCTTGTTTATGGGGGAGGGAGAACGCTTCCTATTTAGTGATACTCTGGTTTATCTACAGGGGGAAACTTTTCCTATTTGAATAGACTGGTTTGTCTATGGGAGAGGGAGGAGGAACTCTTCCTATTTGGAGAGGCTCTGTGGTTTGTCTATAGAGGGAACTCTTCCTATTTGAGGAGGCTGGTTTGTCTGTAGGGGGAACGCTTAGTATTTGAGGAGACTGGTTAGTCTATAGGAGGTAACACTTTCTATTTGAGGTGGCTCTGATTTGTCTATAGGGGGAACTCCTCCTATTTGAGAAGACTGGTTTAGCCAAAGAGTGGGGGGGGGGGGGCTTCCTATTTGGGGAGACTCTGGTTTGGGTATTGTGATGAATATAAGAGTTTGATTCTTCTTACTTTGGGAGGAAAGCCGATTTGCCCATTTTTCCCCACGGTGCACTGAAGAGAAGTCTCCATAAGCCAGGTGGGTTCCTGCACCGACACCAGCTCCCCCCAGAGCCCCTCTCCCCAATGACAGGAGGCCGCTTCACAGGTTCTGTTTGGAGCTTCCATCCAAAGAGGCAGAAAATAAAATGTTGCGGCGTGCTCTGACAATGGACACCATGACGGAAACCCGATGGACCTCACTGTGGTCAATGGAGACATTTGGGCACCATTGGTGCTGGTCGTGTAATGGATCCGGGACCAGCTGTACAATGGAGGCTCCAAACAGAACTACAGAATATGTGGACCTCAGCTATACTATCATTATTGTCTGGCCCTCTGGTTCCTCTTCCCAATATTTGGCTCCATGGTGGAAGCCAGAAGCGAGATGGTTCGCCATAACCTTCAGCAAACGACGACCATCGATCCCCCGACCCTTGAGGGGCCCAATGGCTTGGACGGTTTGGGAAGGTTCGCCAGTTATCCTGCTACGCTATTTAGTTCCTTTGCAGCTTTGTGTGTGACTGGAGAAGAAGATACCATCTCCCGCTCCGATGACCTTCTCCAGAGAACAGTGCGGTGGAGCCGCGGCGCACCGAGCGGGTGTGAGCGTTAAGCTGCCGCATGATACGGAGTCGGACATGTCCGCTGACCCGTGCCACCACCACACCCCTCCTCCCCCAATTGTTAGAGGGCGGCGGAGGCCACCTGGGAGTCTCCATCGCCGACTCGTTCATCAGAACATTCTCATCCGAAGTGCCGGAGCCTCGGCTAAACTAGGATTCACCCTCCCACCGGGAGTAACTCGCCCGACCTTGGAGTATAGATCGACTCAACGAGACGCCGAGAGGAGGGGGCCGACGAAATAAATAGACCTCGGCTCGCTGGGTCCATGGGTGGTGCTGAACAGAATGGATAGTGGGAGGGGGGGCATGGGTCGTGACCGCAAGGGTTGTTACCTGGTTCAGTCCACGTTGGTCGGACGGCGCCGAGGAGATAAAAAATAGAAACTCTGCAGACAGGATGGAATGCTGGGAGTAGTAGTCCTAATCAGAGGATGATGAGTACTAGCCATAGATTCAGCGTCATGAGGAAGACCAATGGTGTGTGGGGTGGAGGTCATGTCAATGACCACGAATGTAGGATGGAATGCTGGGAGTAGTAGTTCTAATCAGAGGATGAGGAGTACTAGCCATAGAGTCGGCAGCATCAGAAAGACCAACGGTGTGTGGGGTGGAGGCCATGTCATCAATGACAACGAATGAATGAGGGAATGCTGGGAGTTGTAGTTCTAACCAGAGGATGACTACTAGTCCTAGATTAGGCAACATGAAGACCAATGGTACATGGGGGGAGGAGGGGGCACACCATCAATGACCAAGTATACAGGATGCAATGCTGGGAGTTGTTGTTCTATTACAGGCCATAGATTAGGTGGTATGAGGACGACCAATTGTGCGTGGGGGGGAAACCACACCATCAATGACCATGTATGTAGGGTACAGACTGAAATACTGGGAGTTGTAGTTCTAGTCAGTAGATGACTACTACTAACCATAGATTAGGCATCCCAAGACTTGTGGGCATGGTTACTGCTTGGAGATGTTCTCCTGATCTTTATAATGTTCTCCAGAAATCCATTGCTTACATCAGAGATGGCTCTCTGGCCGCTGCAGAACTACAACTCCCAGTCTACATGTTGAGAGCTATAGTAGCAAGCAGCGGGTTAGACCGTATAAAGTTCTTAGCTGTGACGGCACCATACATCTCCAACCCCTGACCATCACACCAGCTGCTGGGGGTTGTAGTCCCTCACCCAGGCTTCCCCTACTTCCTATTGCAGATTTTTTATTTTTTTGCTCCCTCTAAAATTAGGACAACGGGAGACGCGAGGAATCCGAGGAGACAATCGGAATAAATGAGCTGCGAGAATTTTATTTTTAGCCAAAGTAGCACAATTCCAGAATTGATTTTCTGTCTGCAGGATTCAAACAGCCGTCTCCGAAACCAAAATAATAGAAAGGATGGAGGCTCCTGCTCCGAGAACCTCAAACAGGCAGGAATCATCCGCCCGGTGCCAACCGGATACTAAAAATACCCGGAACCCAGATGAGAAGATCCTCCCCTCCGGGCAGACGCGGCAGAGCCTTTGTGTGAATGCAAGATTCGGGGAGGTCGCTGGCGCTCGGATCCGCACCGCTGGAATTAAAGGGGACCTGATGAATAGTTATCCTGACAGGATCGCACCCAAAGGGGGTGTCTGGGTCCTAGGACCCATCATAGAGGAGCACCCCCCCCACTAGCCTCTCCAAATCCCGAGAGCCCATCATAGAGGAGCACCCCCAAGAGCCCATCATAGAGGAGCACCCCCAAGAGCTCTCCAAAATCCAGAACCTCATAGGGGAGCACCCCCAGAGCTCTCCGAATCCAAGCCCACATAGAGGAGCACCCCCAAGAGCGTCTCCGAATCCCGAGAACCCATCATAGAGGAGCACCCCCAAGAGCATCTCCGAATCCTGAGAATCCATCACGAAGGAGCACCCCCAAGAGCGTCTCCGAATCCCGAGAGAACCCATCATAGAGGACACCCCCAAGAGCGCTTCGATCACCAGAGAGTCCATCATAGAGAACACCCCATCCAATAGGCCCCATCAGGAGAGCAACGCAAGATTTCTCCTGAAATTTCCCGAAATCCTCATAGAGAGCACCCCAGAGCGTCTCAGAACCAATGCCTCAGGGAGCATCGCCACAAGAGCGTCTCCGAATCCAAATCATAGAGGAGCACCCAAATCTCCAACCTGAGACCATCAAGAGGGAAGCACCCCAAAAGGCTCCAAATCCAGAAGCCCAAATATGAGGACCCCCACAGACGCTGAATCCCGAGAGCCCATCAGAGGAGCACCCCAAGAACGTCTCTGAATCCCAAAGAGCCCATTCAAATTAGAGATTCGACCCTGCCAGGATCACGCCGTTCCGAACCCAAGACCATCATAGAAAGAATGAGCGTCTCCGAACCCCAAAAGGGAACACCCCCAAGAGCAATCCCGAACCCGAGAGCCCTTCAGAGGAGCACCCCCAAGACCCGTTCGAATCCAAGATTCAGGAGGCCCGAGCGCAATCGATCCCATCATAGAGGGGCGTCTGAATAAGCCCATCAGGACGCACCCCAAGAGCGTCTCCGAAGATCCCTTGAGGACCCAAATCATAAGGTAGAGGAGCACCCCCAAGAGCGTCTCCAAATCCTGAGAGCCCATCATAGAGGAGCACCCCCAAGAGCGTCTCATCGAATAAGGAGCACCCCAAGAGATCTCCGAATCCCGAGAGCCCATCAGAGGAGCACCCCCAAGAGCGTCTCTGAATCCCGAGAGCCCATCAGAGGAGCACCCCCAAGAGCATCTCCGAATCCCGAGAGCCCATCAGAGGAGCACCCCCAAGAGCGTCCCCGAATCCCGAGAGCCCATCATAGAGAAGCACCCCCAAGAGCGTCTCCGAATCCCGAGAGCCCATCATAGAGGAGCACCAGCAAGAGTGTCTCCGAATCCCAAGAGCCCATCATAGAGCAGCACCCCCAAGATCGTCTCCGAATCCCGACAGCCCATCATAGAGTAGCACCCCCAAGAGCGTCTCCGAATCCCAAGAGCCCATCATAGAGAAGCACCCCCAAGAGCGTCTTCGAATCCCAAGAGCCCATCATAGAGAAGCACCCCCAAGAGCGTCTCCGAATCCCGAGCGCGCATCATAGAGGAGCACCAGCAAGAGCGTCTCCGAATCCCGAGAGCCCATCAGAGGAGCACCCCCAAGAGCGTCCCCGAATCCCGAGAGCCCATCATAGAGAAGCACCCCCAAGAGTGTCTCCGAATCCAGAGAGCCCATCATAGAGGAGCACCCCCAAGAGTGTCTCCGAATCCAGAGAGCCCATCATAGAGGAGCACCCACAAGATCATCTGCGAATCCCAAGAGCCCATCATAGAGTAGCACCCCCAAGAGCGTCTCCGAATCCCGAGAGCCCATCATAGAGGAGCACCTCCAAGAGCGTCTCCGAATCCCGAATGCCCATCATAGAGAAGCACCCCCAAGAGCGTCTCCGAATCCCGAGCGCCCATCATAGAGGAGCACCAGCAAGAGTGTCTCCGAATCCCAAGAGCCCATCATAGAGAAGCACCCCCAAGAGCGTCTCTGAATCCCGAGAGCCCATCAGAGGAGCACCCCCAAGAGCGATCTCCGAATCCGAGACCATCAGAGGAGCACCCCCAAGAGCGTCTCCGAACCCAAGAGCCCATCATAGAGAGCACCCCCAAAGCGTCCCGAATCCCGAGAGCCCATCAGAGGAGCACCCCCACGAGTGTCTCCGAATCCAGAGAGCCCATCATAGAGGAGCACCCCCAAGAGCGTCCCCGAATCCCGAGCATCCCTCAGAGGAGCACCCCCAAGAGCGTCTCCGAATCCCGAGAGCCCATCATAGGAGAAGCACCCCCAGGAGCGTCTTCGGAAACCCCGAGGCCCATCAGTAGAGAAGCACCCCAAGAGAGTCTCCGAAAACCGAGAAACCATCATAGAGGAGCACCAGCAAGAGTGTCTCCGAATCCCCAGAGCCCATCATAGAGAAGCACCCCCAAGAGCGTCTCTGAATCCCGAGAGCCCATCAGAGGAGCACCCCCAAGAGAGACTCCGAAACCCAAGAGCCCATCATAGAGAAGCACCCCCAAGAGCGTCTCCGAATCCCGAGAGCCCATCAGAGAACCACACCCAAGAGCGAAACAGAAACACAAGAGCCCAACATCTAGAAGCACCCCCAAGAGCGTCTCTGAATCCCAAGAGTCCATCATAGAGAAGCACCCCCATTTTCATCTCCGAATCCCGAGAGCCCATCAGGGGAGCAACCCCAAGAACGTCTCCAAATCCCGAGAGCCCATCATAAAGGAGCACCCCCAAGAGTGTCTCCGAATCCCGAGCATCCATCATAGAGGAGCACCCTCAAGAGCGTCCCCGAATCCCAAACATCCATCATAGAGGAGCACCTCCTCAATCCAGATCCTAATCTGAATACAAGCAGCTGTAAAGGTTCTCAGGTTTCGGAGACGCTCAACAGTCCACGCATTATACAGACCACTCATTGCTTCCAATGGACAAGGTGTAATTCTTCTTTTGTCCTCTGGGGGCACTGCAGGGAAAAAGGAGCACTTCTGCCATAATCCACCTCGATCACTGGGGACTCCGGCAGCAGGATGACCGGGAATCAGTTTACAATGGAGTAAACTGGAGTCTTATAAAAGGGAGTTGTCCAGAGCAGGGCGCCCCTTTCGGAGTAGATTCACACACTGTATTTAACACATCAAACCCTCCAAGTCTAAAATCTGTCTGGATATTAGACCCAGGTTTTATAGACTAGATCTGGATTTTGATGTGTTTCTGGATGACATGGATCCATAATGATCCTGATTAGGGAGAGACGCCATGAAGGTGTGTGGAAACTTATACACCATGACTGACCCCAAAGGGGTAATGCTCCTCATTAGGGAGAGGCACCATGAAGATGTGTGGAGACTTATACACCATGACTGAGCCAAAAGGGTAACACTCCTGATTAGGGTGAGGTGCCATGAAGGTGTGTGGAGACTTATTCCCATGATTTGAGCCAAAGGGAGGGGCCATGAAGGTGTGTGGAGACTTATACACCATGAGTGACCCCAAAGGGAGAGGCGTCATGAAGGTGTGTGGAGACTTATTTACATTTCAGTGGAGTGATGCATGACGTATATCTAAAGGGCTTATTAGGAACGAGCTAGGACTTCTTCCTCAAGCTACAAGAGTCCTATTTCCCATGAGCCCTTTAGCATATTTTTAAGTTTCAATGGAGTGAATAACGGTGTAAGGCAATGTTCACACGGCTGATTTCAGAACTGATTCATGTTGGATTTCCGACGTAAATACGTTCCGAAATCAGTTGCAAATCAGTTGCACTAAGTGTGGCACGTATTTGGAACCGATTTCCCGACGGATTCACCATCCCCATTCATTATAGGTGGTGAATCCGTCCGGAAATAATTCACATGCACATTGTTTTTGCGGCCGGATTGCGGCTGCAATCCGGAACGGAAATAAGTGTCGTCTGAACGACGACACGTATTTCCCATTAAAGTCAATGTAAAACGGCCAGTTACTTGTTTGTAACCGATTTCGCAACGGATTTGCGGCCGTAAATACGGCTGCAAATCCGTTGCGAAATAAGCCGTGTGAACGAGGCCTAAGTCTCCACACCTCTTCATGGCGCCTCTCCCTCATGAGCAATACCCCTCTGGGATCAATCATGGTGTACAAGTCTCCACACACCTTCATGGCGCCTCTCCCTAATGAGTGTTACCCCTTTGGGCTCAATCATGGTGCATAAGTCTCCACACACCTTCATGGTTCCTCTCCCTTTGGGGTCAATATGTGTATATAGTCTACTCACCTTCATGGCCTCTCCTTTGGGGTCATTCATGGTGTATAAGCCTCCACACACCTTCATGTCGCCTCTCCCTTTGGGGTCAGTCATGGTGTATAAGCCTCCACACACCTTCATGGCGCCTCTCCCTTTGGGCTCAGTCATGGTGTATAAGCCTCCACACACCTTCATGGCGCCTCTCCCTTTGGGGTCATTCATGG
Source organism: Phyllomedusa bahiana (assembly GCA_025379985.1). Classification (NCBI taxonomy): domain Eukaryota; kingdom Metazoa; phylum Chordata; class Amphibia; order Anura; family Hylidae; genus Phyllomedusa; species Phyllomedusa bahiana. The sequence continues at coordinate 25,818 of JAODAL010034058.1, read as the reverse complement.
TGTATAAGCCTCCACACACCTTCATGTCGCCTCTCCCTTTGGGGTCATTCATGGTGTATAGGCCTCCACACACCTTCATGGCGCCTCTCCCTTTGGGGTCAGTCATGGTGTATAAGTCTCCACACACCTTCACGGCGCCTCTCCATTTGGGGACAGTCAAGGTGGACAAGACTCCACACACCAGCATGGCGCCTCTCCCATTGGGCTCAATCATGGTGTATAAGCCTCCACACACCTTCACGGCGCCTCTCCTTTTACATAACCTGTAGAGCCCTTTACCCGGCCAGCCCACAACTCCCGCTACTCTGCGCTATTAAGGAGCAAACCCCTCAAACAGCCGTCTGCAGATGAGTATCAAGTTGGGCCTACGCTCCCATTCACATTCCAAGGCTCAGTGAGTCGGCTGTGAATGGAGTAACACCACATCCAATCGGGGGCGCTGCAGAGTCTTACGCCCCATAAGCCCTTCAGAATACACTTCAAGCCAGACATAGCCCCTTACCCCTTGGCTTTGAATGTGACGTGGTTCGGCCCTCCAGCTGTTGAGAAACTACAGCTCCCATCACTCCCACTGTTATAGATTATATAAATGCATGATGGGAGTTGTAGTTTCCTAACAGCTGGAGGGCTGCAGTTTGAGGATGCCTAGTATAAGAGAACAATGCCAGGAGGTGAGCGAGCTGATGGACGGCTCAGGGGGTCTCGCTCGTCGACCGCTCCCGAATTACGTTCGTGAGCACAAAATGTGGAGTTGTTTTTCGGGGCCTCTCAGTCGGGATGATCTGCACATGCGGCGGCTGAGTGAGTGGCGGCGGCGGCGCGGCTTTGTAGCTCTTCCAGCCCCCCCTCCCCCCCGCGCTATAACAAAAGTGCTAATTGGAAGCACAGAAGCAACATCAGAGCTTTGAAGTCGGCTTCAAATATGAACTTGAGCCGACTTTTCGGTCTCTGTCCAACTGCATTAGAGGCCGCGAATTGGGAGTTCACAGGAGAGAGAAACTTTTACCGTGAATACTGATTGGCTGCGACACTTCAGGGAGGACGCGGATACTTCCCGACACCCTTCGGAGGTTCACGGGTTCTGCAGACGGACGCAACGTACCCCGCCGCCGCCGCCCCCTGCTGCTGTATCCCAAACCCGAGCAAGACCCGGAGCGGTGCGGCCGCAGGGCGATGGCACTTCTGAGCATTTAAGGGTATCAGGTGTCAGGAGGACCCTATAATTAAAGGGGCGGTGAAAACCAAATCAAGGTGGGCTGCGCAACACCAAGGGGGGAGGGGGGGGGGGGGGGAGGGGGTGGAGGGGGGGGGGGGGGCTGGAATAATGGAAGTCACTGGATGGAGAGAAGGGACGTTACTACCATATAGACTGGATATGCCACCAACAACAGATGGGTGCGGGTCCCATAGCTCCGGAACAGACCGCCAAAAGGGTCAGCTAAGAATGGAGAGCGATTTGTGCATGGACAGGACTCAACAGTCTAATGATTATGGCCAAAAACAGTGCTCACCTGTACTGGGAACTCCCATAGAGGGGAATACAGAGAACACAGCGCTCCCCTGTACCGGGAACTCCCATAGAGGGGAATAGAGAGAACACAGCGCTCACCTGTACTGGGAACTCCCATAGAGGGGAATACAGAGAACACAGCGCTCCCCTGTACTGGGAACTCCCATAGAGGGGAATAGAGAGAACACAGCGCTCACCTGAACTGGGAACTCCCATAGAGGTGAATACAGAGAACACCGCGCACCACTGTACTGGGAACTCCAATAGAGGAGAATGGAGAACAGAGCGCTCCCCTGTACTGGGAACTCCCATAGAGGAGAATGGAGAACAGAGCGCTCCCCTGTACCGGGAACTCCCATAGAGGAGAATGGAGAACAGAGCGCTCCCCTGTACCGGGAATTTCCATAGAACTGAATGGAGAACACAGCGCTCCCCTGTACTGGGAACTCCCATAGAACAGAATGGAGAACACAGCGCTCCCCTGTTCTGAGAACTCCCATAGAACAGAATGGAGAACACAGCGTTCCCCTGTACTGGGAACTCCCATAGAGGAGAATAGGAGAACACAGTGCTCCCCTGTTACTGGGAACTCCCATAGAGGAGAATGGAGAACAAAGTGCTCCCCTGTACTGGGAACTTCCCATAGAGGAGAATGGAGACACAGCGCTCCCCTGTACTGGGAACTCCCATAGAACAGAATGGAGAACACAGCGCTCCCCTGTACTGGGAACTCCCATAGAACAGAATGGAGAACACAGAGCTCCCCTGTACTGGGAACTCCCATAGAGAGGGATGAGGAACACAGCGCTCCCCTTCATGGGACCCCAAGACAAAATGGAGAACATAGCGCTCCCCTGTACTGGGAACTCCCATAGAGGAGAATGGAGAACACAGCGCTCCCCTGTACCGTGATCTCCCATAGAGGAGAATGGAGAACAAAGCGCTCCCCTGTACTGGGAACTGCCATAGAGGTGAATTGATAACTCAGTGCTCCCCTGTACTGGGAACTCCCACAGAGGAGAATGGAGATTCGGACTCTTTTAGGGTTCTGTTCCCGAGATAAGTGTGGAGCCCAGAGGTGGAACCTGCACCCATCATACTTTGGTATAGTCTATTAATGTACCATCAATGTTTATGGCAGGAGCCCCCTTTTAATAATATGTAACTGATGAAATATGGGAACAAAAAGCTCAGTTCAGAGTACGAGCTCCCGGCACCGAAATCTCTGCACTTTCACGCGCCTTACAATCCATCACTGAGGTTCTTAAAGGGGCAGTCCATTCCAAAGCGAGTGCTCTAAATGGCGGTCGGGCAGCGGCTGTAGCAGTGATGTCTGGTCTCTGACTGTAGTGGCAGGAGGTCATTGAACCACCTGCAGCTGGACGGTTGGTGGCCCAATGGTTTGTACATAGGCTTGGAATGCGACATCCAATGGATCACCATGCACCATTGGCCGCCAGGCAATTGGAGTCCCAAAGATGTATGTTACCCATGGCATGTCTGCCAGTCCGGGCGGCCACCAGGGTTCACAGCTGCAATTTATGGGGCCTATAGGTAAATCGTGTCACGTTGAGGGTCCAGCGATGTCCCATTGGGGCCCATGGCAAGCATTCCAGTCCGGGTGGGCACCTGGGATCACAGTTGCAATTTATGGGGTCTATAGGTAAATCGTGTCACGTTGAGGGTCCAGTGATGTCCACCGATTCTAATGGGGCTCATGTCAAGCATTCCAGTCCGAGCGGCCACCAGCACCCATAGTTGCCACCTTGCGGCTCCTTTAAGCCCAATCTGGCCGGGTACAACGTGGCTGAATCTTCAGCGGGTGCTCGTTAGCGCGGAGCGCTGCCGTTCGGGTGATTTGCAGGGCACGGATGAACAGGTTCGCTGGAAAGAAGAAAAATAAGACGTTTAACTCTCGGCGGAGACGCCAGGATAAAACTGTCAGCGGCTGCAATCAGCCGTCAGGCGGGGAGCGAAGAAGAAGAAGTGCTCCCCAGATTAGATCAGTGGCGAGCAGACGGGCGCAGACAGACACGAGCTGTGCGGCATCAGATAGCACGGGAGCAGCAGACAGACATGTCAAGGAGGATGCGGCCGCCATTATTCAAGGTGATAGATGGCAGCCGCCGCCGCCGCGGGGGGGCGCACCGGCCGCAGGGGAGACACAACTTACACAGACGGACAGGGCAGCGCGAGGGTTTCCTTGCAAAAGCCTCCGTGTAGCGAGATGACCCCTGAGCGGCGCTGGGCAGGTGGGACGTGGCGCAGCCGAGCTTTCGGCGGCGGCCATATTGTGGGGTCTAACATCGGCAAGTGGATTCCTGCTGGCACAGGCTGAAACATGGCGGCAGGGCCAACACATCCCAGCAGGCACCAAGGCTCCAGCACAGAAACAACTCTTGCCGCCAACCGGTTCCTCTTCTTCCCAGCAGCGCCAACCGGTTCCTCTTCTTCCCAGCAGCGCCAACCGGTTCCTCTTCTTCCCAGCAGCGCCAACCGGTTCCTCTTCTTCCCAGCAGCGCCAACCGGTTCCTCCTCTTCCCAGCAGCGCCAACCGGTTCCTCCTCTTCCCAGCAGCGCCAACCGGTTCCTCCTCTTCCCAGCAGCGCCAACCGGTTCCTCCTCTTCCCAGCAGCGCCAACAGGTTCCTCCTCTTCCAGCAGCGCCAACCGTTCTCCTCTCCCAGCAGCGCCAACCGGTTCCTCTTCTTCCCAGCAGCGCCAACCGGTTCCTCTTCTTCCCAGCAGCGCCAACAGGTTCCTCCTCTTCCCAGCAGCGCCAACAGGTTCCTCTTCTTCCCAGCAGCGCCAACAGGTTCCTCTTCTTCCCAGCAGCAACAGGTTCCTCCTCTTCCCAGCAGCGCCAACCGGTTCCTCTTCTTCCCAGCAGCGCCAACAGGTTCCTCTTCTTCCCAGCAGCGCCAACAGGTTCCTCTTCTTCCCAGCAGCGCCAACAGGTTCCTCTTCTTCCCAGCAGCGCCAACCGGTTCCTCTTCTGCCCAGCAGCGCCAACCGTTCCCTTTCTTCCAGCAGCGCCAACCGGTTCCTCTTCTTCCCAGCAGCGCCAACCGGTTCCTCTTCTTCCCAGCAGCGCCAACCGTTTCTCTTTCCCAGCTAGAGGAACTCTCGCCACAGTTTCTCTTTCCACAGCGCCAACCTCCAACAGTTTCCTCTTCTTCCAGCAGCGCCAACTCTTGCCGACAGGCTCCTCCTCCTCTTCCCAGCAGCGCCAACTCTCGCCAACAGGTTCCTCCTCCTCTTCCTCCTAGTGGCGCCAACTCTTGCCGGCAGGCTCCTCCTCTTCCTCCTAGTGGCGCCAACTCTTGCCGGCAGGCTCCTCCTCTTCTTCCCAGCAGCGCCAACTCTTGCCACCAGGCTCCTCCTCTTCCTAGTAGTGCCAACCCTTGCCGACCGGGTCCTCCTCCTCTTCCAAACATGGCCAACTCTCGCCAACAGGTTCCTCCGCCTCGTCCAAACATGGCCAACTTTTGCCAATAGATTCCTTTTTTTCCTCCTAGCTTGGCCGACTCTTCCTGGCATGGCCCAGCATCTGCTTTGATATACTTTCCACTGTGAGGGCAGTAGTTGCAATGGGTGGGGGCAGGTGGGTATTAGAAGGTGGCCCCTTACCCTGTCTGGTGCCTTTATGGTAGGACTCAGAGTCGCGCCCCTCCCCGGTGCCCCCGCCGCATCTATAGAGGGATGCAGCTATTCTCGGGCCGGGCACGAAGCGGCCGATAGAGACACAAACTGTATGACAGACCGATTGATCTCCACCCCATAGGGGTCTATTCGTCTCCGGTCGGGGGCGCCCTGCCACCCTACAGGTCAGCCCGCCGCCTGCCAATATCCTTGGGCTAATTTTACTTCTTTACATTTCCATCTAAGCAGGATGTAAGCCGAAGGCTGGGGCGCCTCTAACAGATGGGGTTATAGGGGGCAGCGGCGGGGGCTTCTGACGCCCGTGAGTCATGAGCTGTATCCTGGCTATTATAAGCTGCGTGTATATAGGGGAAGGAGACGAGGCCCTGTTTTCCATCTCACACCCAAACTTTGAGCTGATAATGACCAACGTAGTCATTATAAGCTGCTAATGATCAATTACTTGGTGATATATTCATCCCGAACCCCCGGCGCCGGCGCTCAGTAATTGGTTGTGTCTGGTAGGGAGGGTGCGGGCTCCTCACAAGCCGCGATAAGGGTATGGAGATGTCAGGGGGGAGCGGCAGCCCCCGGACTGTGAGGAACAACTGCAGTGACCTCCAACCTGTGCAGAACTACAACTCCCAGCATGCCCTGACTGCCGACGCCAGAGCCACACAGCTAGAGGAAGCATGCAAACTCTACCCTGACAGCAGCTGAAATCGGTCACATAGGACGTAATGTCTGGAGGTTATATCAGTACTGGAGCGTTATAAGAGGAGCTGCTGATATCAGTCACATAGGATGTAATGTCTCTGGTTATATCAGTACTGGAGCATTATAAGAGGAGCAGCTGATATCAGTCACATAGGATGTAATGTCTGGAGGTTATATCAGTACTGGAGCATTATAAGAGGAGCGGCTGATATCAGTCACATAGGATGTAATGTCCGGAGGTTATATCAGTACTGGAGCATTATAAGAGGAGCGGCTGATATCAGTCACATAGGATGTAATGTCTGGGGATTAAAATCAAGTACTGGGGCGTTATAAGAGAGCGGCTGATATCAGTCACATAGGATGTAATGTCTGGTTATATCAGTACTGGAGCGTTATAAGAGGAGCGGCTGATATCAGTCACATAGGATGTAATGTCTGGAGGTTATATCAGTACTGGAGTGTTATAAGAGGAGCAGCTGATATCAGTCACATAGGATGTAATGTCTCTGGTTATAATCAGTACTGGAGCTTATAAGAGTAGCTGCTGATTTCAGTCACATAGGATGTAATGTCTCTGGTTATATCAGTACTGGAGCGTTATAAGAGGAGCGGCTGATATCAGTCACATAGGATGGAATGTCTCTGGTTATATCAGTACTGGAGCATTATAAGAGGAGCGGCTGATATCAGTCACATAGGATGTAATGTCTGGAGGTTATATCAGTACTGGAGCGTTATAAGAGGAGCGGCTGATATCAGTCACATAGGATGTAATGTCTCTGGTTATATCAGTACTGGAGCGATATAAGAGGAGCGGCTGATATCGGTCACATAGGATGTAATGTCTCTGGTTATATCAGTACTGGAGCGTTATAAGAGGAGCGGCTGATATCAGTCACATAGGATGTAATGTCTCTGGTTAAAACGTCCTGGAGCGTTATAAGAGGAGCGGCTGATATCAGTCACACAGGATGTAATGTCTCTGGTTATATCAGTACTGGAGCGTTATAAGAGGAGCGGCTGATATCAGTCACACAGGATGTAATGTCTCTGGTTATATCAGTACTGGAGCATTATAAGAGGAGCGGCTGATATCAGTCACATAGGATGTAATGTCTCTGGTTATATCAGTACTGGAGCATTATAAGAGGAGCGGCTGATATCAGTCACATAGGATGTAATGTCTCTGGTTATATCAGTACTGGAGCGTTATAAGAGGAGCGGCTGATATCAGTCACATAGGATGTAATGTCTCTGGTTATATCAGTACTGGAGCGTTATAAGAGGAGCGGCTGATATCAGTCACATAGGATGTAATGTCTGGAGGTTATATCAGTACTGGAGCGTTATAAGAGGAGCGGCTGATATCAGTCACATAGGATGTAATGTCTCTGGAGGTTATATCAGTACTGGAGCGTTATAAGAGGAGCGGCTGATATCAGTCACATAGGATGTAATGTCTGGAGGTTATATCAGTACTGGAGCGTTATAAGAGGAGCGGCTGATATCAGTCACATAGGATGTAATGTCTCTGGTTATATCAGTACTGGAGCGTTATAAGAGGAGCAGCTGATATCAGTCACATAGGATGTAATGTCTGGAGGTTATATCAGTACTGGAGCGTTATAAGAGGAGCGGCTGATATCAGTCACATAGGATGTAATATCTCTGGTTATATCAGTACTAGAGAGTTATAAGAGGCGCTCTCTGGGGCTGCAGTGATGACAGATAAGACACTACTTCCATTCACTAAAACCATCAAACAGTCGGACGCGCGACGGATAATTGTCTACATTAGAGGGTGGGAGAGGATTCGGCGTCCAGGATCAGATAACGCGCTGAGGACTCGCAGATTAACCGCGCTCCGGAGGGCGATAATGCGATTGGCGGCCACAGGAGCCGGAGCGAGCAGGGTGGGGCTGTCATCTGATCCGGGCAACACGAGCAGCCATGACTAGCCCCGCATCATGCGACAACCAATATGGCTGCCCTAGACCACTGCACTCAGCTTTCCCAAAGCCCAGAATAGCAAATCTACAATACCGACTGCTATTACATTGCTGGATTAGTCCAAGCTGCCGTGCAGAGCTCCGGGAAAGCTGGGTGAGGATTATAATGGCAAGTATTAAGGTGATGATTGTTTTTGCCGAGGCTCTAACCCAGCTTTCCCAGATTTCCTCTTCAGGAGTGTGGGAAAGCTGGGTGATCACACCAATCCCATGGCTGCCATTATAGTTGTCACTTAGATTTAAACCCAGCTTTCCCACAGTCCTGCATAGTAGTTTGAATTAATCCATTCTAGCAACCAGTGATGTATTGCAGCCTTTGTAGGCAAATGTATGCTTCAGGAGTCTGGAAAAGCTGGGTCACCACCACCATCCCATGGCTGCCATTATAGCTGTCACTAAGATTTGTACCCAGCTTTCCCACAGCCCTGCTCGACTGTGTGAATGAATCCGTTCTACCACCCAGTGATGTATTGCTGCTTTTCTAGACAGATTTGCTCTTCAGGAGTCTGGGAAAGCTGGGTGACCGCTATAATCCTTACCACTTTCTATTGTAGATGTCACCCAGCTTTCCCAGACTCCTGAAGAGCAAATCTGCCTAGAGAGGCTGCTAGAACATTACTGGATTAATCAACAGCCATGAAGCGCTGGGTGAGAATCTAATTGACAGCCATAATGGCAGCAGCGATGATGAGGATAGTGATGGAGTCACCCAACTTTTCAAGGACCCTGAATGTCCTATATCTAAGTCATTAAGTAGATTTAAGTCGCCTTCCCCCAGCCGCCCTGTCAGCGAGATGTTCAGTCCTCACTGCTCCTCAATTCAGGTATTGGGTGCCCCCGGCAAGGACAATGCTGCACCATACTTGGGCCCATCACCCAGCTTTCCTCAAACTTGTGCAGATTTACATTACACTAATTCTAACTTTTCAATGGTACATCAGGAAGCTCAGGATGATCATCATAGACACTGCATAAGAGAAGCAATGGCACCAATAAGGAAAGATGGGTCTCTGCCACCCCCGGTTGGTGGATGCTACGCCTGGCGACGGCGGTCCCTGCCACCCCCGGTTGGTGGATGCTACGCCTGGCGACGGCGGTCCCTGCCACCCCCGGTTGGTGGATGCTACGCCTGGCGACGGCGGTCCCTGCCACCCCCGGGTGCTGGATGCTACGCCTGGCGACGGCGGTCCCTGCCACCCCCGGGTGCTGGATGCTACGCCTGGCGACGGCGGTCCCTGCCACCCCCGGGTGCTGGATGCTACGCCTGGCGACGGCGGTCCCTGCCACCCCCGGGTGCTGGATGCTACGCCTGGCGACGGCGGTGCCTGCCACCCCCGGTTGCTGGATGCTACGCCTGGCGACGGCGGTCCCTGCCACCCCCGGTTGGTGGATGCTACGCCTGGCGACGGCGGTCCCTGCCACCCCCCGGTTGGTGGATGCTACGCCTGGCGACGGCGGTCCCTGCCACCCCCGGTTGGTGGATGCTACGCCTGGCGACGGCGGTCCCTGCCACCCCCGGTTGGTGGATGCTACGCCTGGCGACGGCGGTCCCTGCCACCCCCGGGTGCTGGATGCTACGCCTGGCGACGGCGGTGCCTGCCACCCCTGGGTGCTGGATGCTACGCCTGGCGACGGCGGTCCCTGCCACCCCCCGGTTGGTGGATGCTATGCCTGGGGACGGCGGTCCCTGCCACCCCCGGGTGCTGGATGCTACGCCTGGCGACGGCGGTCCCTGCCACCCCTGGGTGCTGGATGCTACGCCTGGGGACGGCGGTCCCTGCCACCCCTGGGTGCTGGAGGCTACGCCTGGCGACGGCGGTCCCTGCCACCCCTTGATGCTACGCCTGGCGACGGCGGTCCCTGCCACCCCTGGATGCTACGCCTGGCGACGGCGGTCCCTGCCACCCCTTGATGCTACAATTCTCCCAATCAAGCCGCCACTCGTCTGTTCCGTACGGAGCGGAAGTCGTCGGGGTTCCCCCTTCGCTGGAATCCCAGACAGCGGCCATTAATTCTGCCAGGAGACGCCGAGCAGACGCTCCCTGAGGTCTCCGCTAATGGCCGTGGCGCAGTGAAGGATCTGCCAGGTGTGCGCCGCCGCCGTCCCCATGATGTTGGGTTAACGAGCGCCGGCGAGGGACGTCAGCGCGGAGCCCCCCCCCCCCCCCCCCTGTACCCGGAGGAGATCGCGCCGAGCGCAGGACAGGACTTGCAGAACCGCAAAGGTGACGACAGCCGCGATAATGAAAAAGGCTAATTATAGTCCGCCCCCCCCCCTCTCGCACATAACCAAACCTGGAGGATGGGGGCGCTGTTAACCATTAACCACCCTGCAAATAACCGAGTGGAACCACATGGACGCTCCCCGCACCCCAAACAGAGCGCTGCGCAGCAGAGCAGGTAGTCATCAGCAGAATTATGAATCCAGCTCTGAGGGGGCAGGGACCAATATACTTGGAATTTCCATTCTTCAGCACATACAAGACCTCTGCTACCTGTCAGTGACTGAACCTTCCTGATAACTTTATGGTTTACATCAGCATCTAAGCTTAGATCCATGACCTAATCAACTATTGATCCCTATGTACCCAATAGAGCGCTGCATTGTGGGAAAGGATTCCACCACTGCTCCCAGTATGCCGTGCAGCAGAGTAGGTAGTAATCAAGTATATTGGTCCACGTTCCCTCAGAGCTGGATTCATAATTCTGCTATTTTCATTCCTTACTGATAACCGTAGGGTTTACCTCAGCGTCTGAGGTTAGCTCCATGACCTAATCACTACTGATCACTATGCACCCAATAGAGCACTGCATTGTGGGAAAGGATGCCACCACTACTCCCAGTATGCCATGCAGCAGAGCAGATAGTGTAGACACACTGAGCTAACTAGCAGAATTATGAATCCAGCTCTGAGGGAGAATGGAGGTGTGCAACCAATACACTTTGAATTTCCATTCCTCGCCACGTACAAGACCTCTGCTACCTGTCAGTGACTGGAAACCCTCCCGATAGCCTGAAGGTTTGCAACAACATATAAGTTTAGATCCATGACCCAATGGACTAATTCTCTATGCAATAGGATCTACAGTGATTGCCAGCTCTCCCTGTATCAGTGTGTGTGTACAGAGCAAACTGTCGATCATGTTCAGCAGCACTTTCACTGTCTCTTGGAGACCTGTGAGGATTTACTTACTTTTTTTCTCCAAAGAGCAGGAGGTAATAGAGGATGAGAATCTCTGGGATATATAGGTTTATAGGACTTAGAGCAGTATTTTTGAGGGGGGGATATTAAAACAAAAAAAAAAAAAAAAAACAGAGTAAATCCTGATAGGACTCCTTAAGAAACAGAGAAAGTTATGCTGATTCAGCCCACATACACTGATTGCCAGCTTTCCCTGCATCATTGAGTGTACAGAAAAAAACTGTCGGTCACTGTATGTGGACCATGTTCAGCAGCACTTTCACTGTCTCTTAGAATAAATCCTCACAGGTCTCTTGGAGAAGAAAAAAAAAAAAGGAGGAAGAAAATCTCTGGGTTATAGAGGTTTATATGATTTTGTGCAGGATTTCTGAGGCGGGGAAAAAACATTAAGGAGTCCTATCAGGATTTGCTTTTTTTCCCCCCCACCTCAGAAATCCTGATTCACATCATATAAACCTCTATATCACAGAGATTCTCTTCCTCCTTTTTTTTTTCTTCTCCAAGAGCAGGATGTAATAGAGACCGGAGAGGATTTATTCTAATAGACAGTGAAAGTACCGCTGAACATGGTCCACCTACAGTGATCGGGGCTGAGTCAGCAGGGCTTTCACTGTTTCTTGATTGCCAGCTTTGCCTGTATCAGTGTGTGTACAGAGCAAACTGTCAATCACTGTATGTGGACCATGTTCAGCAGCACTTTCACTGTCTCTTAAGGAGTCCAATCGGGATTTACTCTGCTTTCTCCCCCAAAAAACCCCAAAACCCTGTATATCAAAGAGCTCAGCATCGCCCACTCTATCGCATCCTTCTCGAGGATGGGGCAGCATACACCCCCTGAGAGGTCCCCTTTAAGTCAAGGCAGAATGAAAGCTGAAGACAGTGGTAAAGAGGATTAAAGCGCAGCCTCCGGTCACCGCCGTTTGAGGGGCTAAACCCAGACTCACGTGTGGTTGATGTGTAAGGAGATTAGCGGGAGATTAGCCAAGGTCAAATGTCAATGATAAAAATCAGAATCCCTTGCCGGGTGCAAACCTGAAGAGGACGGCGGCGCCGGGCAACCACGTGAGCGCTGTCCGTGACCCGGGGTTCCTGTATACTGGGAGTGCCGCAGAGCTGCAGATGCTGTGGTGGACCATCACCTGCGGCCATTTTTGTTTCCACCCAGCTTTCCCAGAAACAGAAGAACTAAAAACAAGCTGCAAACAAAACCTGGATAAGAAACGTGACAGAGCCCGAAGGACTGGTTACACAACCACCACTAATGCCCCCATATACAATCCGCTCATCACCACTAATTATAACCAGTCTGCAGCCGGGATTACCAGCCGCCCAGACACCGCTGACCCGAACCCTAGAGGCAGTGCCCAATGCAGACTGGGGGGAGCCGACTATGGGACAGGGGAAACCTACAGCACTCTCTCCTCAGCCATTATAAGAGAGGCTGACTGCATGATATGAAGGTACAAACCCCTCCGCCCCTATGACAACTACTCCAGTCAAAGATCTCCAGTGATCAAACCTTATCGGCTGATATCAGTCACATAGGATGTAATGTCTGGAGATTATATCAGTACTGGAGCGTTATAAGAGGAGCGGCTGATATCAGTCACATAGGATGTAATGTCTCTGGTTATATCAGTACTGGAGCGTTATAAGAGGAGCGGCTGATATCAGTCACATAGGATGTAATGTCTGGAGGTTATATCAGTACTGGAGCGTTATAAGAGGAGCAGCTGATATCAGTCACATAGGATGCAATGTCTCTGGTTATATCAGTACTGGAGCGTTCTAACACTCCAGCACGGATGTAAGAAGTGAGGGTCCCTTTAACTATGAGCTGTGTTTTTGAGCCGCCCCTCAGGCGCTGTGTGTAGATTATAGTGCTGCACAGTCCTTCAGCCCCTGATAAGTGTCGCTGATATAATGTATATATAGAGGCTTAAATTCTGATTATACTTAATGCGGTTTGAAGCTTCTCTATTATGTGACGGTAAACACCGGCGAGTGCATAATCCCATTTCCAGCCGCAAAGAGGACGCGGTGTTACCCTCAGGCCTCCGATAATTTGGGACTCATCCAGGCTGTCTGTTCTATGGGTGGGGGGAGACTTACTAGGCAAAAAGCACCACGTTTCTGGCTCAAATTGCACAAAACACTGTAAGAAATATACGGTTAGAGGTAGTTATTGACCACATGTTATAATTACTCTACTTTTTACTGTCGAAATACCTATTAACACACACACACTGGGCCTTGTATATGAAAACAAGTCAGTGAGACTCTCCGTGGTGCCCATAGCAACCAAACAGAGCCCATGGCGACCAAACAGCCCGTAGCAACCAGAGCCCAAAGCAACCAATCAGAGCTCAGCTTTCATTTCTTATACTACTGTGGAAAAGTGAAAGCTGCGCTCCGATTGGTTGCAATGACTTCTGGTTGCTATGGGCTCCGATTGGTTGCTATGGGCAACAAAGACAGCCTTACTTTTAGACTGTTTTGATAAGTGAGGCCCGGCGTGCCCCAAATTGCCCAATTGTGCGTTTGGGACACTTTACGCCTCTCCAGGCAAAGTTTAAAAATCGCCTGAAAAAAGGCGGGGCTAACAAGTGGTAAAATGCGCAGATTGCTTTACGGGGGGGGGCATCATGTTGGTGTAACCCATGTCAGCCAAGATGGCACATGGGCATGTGACACGGTGCAGTCAATTGGCGCAGCGGCCGTCCCTCTGGTCTAGTTTGGGCCAGTGTTAATCGGCCTCCCTCTATGTTTTTGGGGTGCGGGTCACCCTCGGCGTGCTAGGCCAGCTATTTGACCCTAGACTTTGGCAGCCTGGGATTCACCCGTCCGCTGCTGGGCACAACGCAATAGGAACGGGGCTGACCTAACCCCCCGCTAGTACCCAGCTTTCCCATACGCCTGCATAGCCAACAGCACAAGGAAACTTGTGCATGCTCTAATGCAGGATCTGTTCCTTGGGAAAGCAGGGTGCTGACCAATATGGCTGCCGTGCACACGGGACAGATCTATGGACTCACGAGATCAAACATGTGGATGGGCCCTAACCAATCTCATGCCCCTGTGACAGGACAACCTCGGAGCAAATTTACTGGAGAATTTTATTCATTAACTTAAAGGAGTGCTCCTATCTTATATATATATATCCACTGGATAGGTCAAAGTGCGATAGGTGCGGGCCCCACCTTGGTGAACCCGCACCCCTCTTAGAAACGGGCCCTGAAGTCTCCAGTCATAATGGAGAGTAGTTTGTGCTTGCGCCCGACTCCCCTTCGGAACTCAATGAGGAATATTCGCCCATGCGCGACCTACTCTGTCCTCGGCAGAGGACTCAATGGAGACTATCCACACATGCGCGACCTACTCTCCGTTCTCTACGGAGAACCGAATGGAGACTATCCTCGCATGCGTGATCTACTCTCTGTTCTCTGCAGAGAACTCAATGGAGACCATCCACACATGGGCGATCTACTCTCACTTCTCTTCAGAGAAACGAATGGAGACTATCCGCGCATGCGCAAGCTACTCTTCGTTCACTACAGAGAACCAGATGGAGACTATCCACGCATATGCGACCTGCTCTCTGTTCTCGACAGGGAACTGGAAGGAGACTATCTGCGCATGCGCGACCTCTCTGTTCTCTACAGAGAACCGGATGAAGACTATCCGCACATGCGCGACCTACTCTCCATTCTCTACAGACTTTCGGTGGCCTGGTCCAGAGATGGGTGCGTGTCTTGCTTCTTAAATGGGAGAGCAAAACGAACAGCACCCACAAGAAAAAAAAAAAAAAAAGTCTGATTGGTCATGTGATATCCCCCCCCCTCCCTTCCGGATCTTTATCAGTTTTACCCAGCGTGTTCCTTTAACATCTTAGGGTTATATGCACACAGGACGGATTTTCTGCACAAATTTTCCTCAGGTAAACCCACCATGACCAAGCAGACGTCCGTGTGGATTTTATCCAGTTTAAAGGGGCGTTTCAATCTCCTACATTGGCAGCGCATCGATAGGATAAGCCATCAAAGTAATAGGTGCAGGTCCCCGAAAGCCATTCTACAGAATGGAAAGAAGGTTGCGCATGCGCAGATAGTCTCCATTCATTACAATGGAAGCTCTGAGTACAGAATGTAGAAAAGCGCAAAACCGGTCCCACGTGTATTGAGCCCTAAAAGGTTAAAGGAACACTCCAGAGAGGGGCATTGCATGAGCCAACAATGAGAGACTTTCCTGCCCCACTTTAAGGGGTGCAGTTTATGTTTTATTCCCCCTTTAAAACTCAAGACTTAAACCCATCTTGGGAACAGGCCACAGAAAGTCTTTGTAAAGAACAGAGAGTAGGTCACACATGCGCGGATAGTCTCTATTCATTTCAATGAAAGTTCTAAAGACAGAATGGAGAGTCTGGCGCAAGCGCAAACTACTCTCCATTCTGATTGGAGACTTTTAGGATGCATTCCCAAGAGAAGTGCAGGGCCCAGAGAGTAGTTTGCGCTTGCACACACCTCTCCATTCTGTACTCAGAACTCCCACTGAAATAAATGGCGACTACTCGCGCATGCGCGACCGATTCTCCATTCTGTAGAGAGTCAGGGACCCGCATCTATCACACTTTGATGACTTATCTAGTCGCTACGCCATCAATGTAGGAGATAGTAACACCCCTTTAAATGGGGTACGGCCCAAACTGACATCTGCGTGATCGGGTGTAGATTTTTACGTGCAGCTTTAATGGAGGAAACTTTACAGCAAATCTGTTCCATATGCATGCAACCCTAAGATGTTAAAGGAACACTCCATATAAAACAGATGCAGGTCCGGAGAGGGGCATTGCATGACCCAACAAAGAGACCCTTTCTTGCCCCACCTCTAAGGGGTGCTGTTGAGTTTTAATGGGGGAATAAAACAGAGACCTGCACCCATCTTGGGAATGGCCCATCAAAAGTCTCTGTGGAGAACGGCGAGTCGGTGGCGCATGTGCGGATAGTGTCTTCATTTCAATGGGAGTTTTCAGTACACAATGTGGAGAGTCTGGCGCAAGCACAAACCACTCCCCGTTCTGATTGGAGACTTAGGTCCCATTCCCAAGAGAAGTTCAGGGCCCAGAGTAGTTTGCACTTGCACACAACTCTCCATTCTGTACTCGGAACTCTTGTGCATGCGTAACCTACTTCCCATTCTGACTGGAGATGTCTAGGGCCCATTTCCAAGAGAAGTGCGCGGCCCAGAGTAGTTTGCGCTTGCGCACGCCTCTCCACTCTGTACTCAGAACTCCTATTGAAATATATGGAGACTACTCGCGCATGCGCAACCCACTCTCCATTCTATAGAGAGACTTTTGGGGACACGCACCTATCACACTGACTTATCTGATCGATACGCCATCAATGTAGGAGAAAGAAACACCCCTTTAAATGGGGTAAGGCCCAAACTGACACCTACTTGATCAGGTGTAGATTTTTACCTGCAGATTGAACAGAGAAGGCTCTTTACAGCAAATCTATTCCATATGCATGCAACCCTAAAACTGATCTGATGACCCCACAGACACTTTCCTGCCCTGCCTCTAGGGGGTGCTCTAAGTGTTGCTCCCCCTTTAAGACTCTTGCCCCGCTCTCCTATGAAGTTTAGCGCTGTGCCGCTGCTCTCGTGGCGCGCCGGGGCCCAGAGGAGAGCGCACGAGCCGCCTGATAATGAAACTTCTCGGCGTCGGATCTGCCTCTTATTAGCTCAGCCGCGGCCTTGTACAAATACCTATCTCGGTGAGCTGCAAATGCAAACAGTGTTTTAATTTTTAGTTAGGCCGCTCTGTGCGCTGCGATGCAGGCGAGGAGCCGGGGCGCGGGCGCCAGGATTACTACTTCATTACAGGTTATCCGCGCCCGATCCTGCCGATATTGCCAGTTAATGCTCCGCAATAAGACGGAGGAGTCGGTGGCGAGACCTCTGGAGAGAAGAGATGAGAAGTAGCGAGAAGAAACAAGAGAAGCAGAGACGACAGCTCCAGGGGTCGAACAAGATGGAGTGCGGGGCGTCCACTAATCCAGGACATGATCAGTCCTATAATCCGGCACAGAACCGGCAGGGTTACCATGGGATTAGGGATCACTGCTGCCGGCTCTGTGCCCCTACAAGTCTGAAAATCCAGTACACCAACATAGAGCTAACAAGATGGAGTGCGGGGCGTCCACTAATCCAGAATCAGACCAGTCCGATAATCCGGCACAGAACCGGCAGGGTTAGGGTTCACGGCTGCAGCCTGCAAGTAAAAGTCTGAAAATGCAGAACATCAACATAGAGCAAACAAGATGGAGTGCGGGGACGTCCACTAATCCAGGACCTGACCAGTCCAATAATCCGGCACAGAACTGGTAGGGTTACTATGGGATTAGGGATCACTGCTGCCGGCTCTGTGCCCCTACAAGTCTGAAAATCC
Source organism: Phyllomedusa bahiana (assembly GCA_025379985.1). Classification (NCBI taxonomy): domain Eukaryota; kingdom Metazoa; phylum Chordata; class Amphibia; order Anura; family Hylidae; genus Phyllomedusa; species Phyllomedusa bahiana. The sequence goes on along the minus strand of JAODAL010034058.1, from coordinate 8,284 downwards.
AGTACACCAACAGAGCTAACAAGATGGAGCGCAGGGACGTCCACTAATCCAGGACCTGACCAGTCCGATAATCCGGCACAGAATCGGCAGGGTTAGGGTTCACTGCTGCAGCCTGCAAGTAAAAAAGTCTGAAAATCCAAAACAGACAGGGGTCAAACAAGATGGAGCTCGGAGATGTCCTCTAATCCAGGACCCGACCAGTCCAATAATCCGGCACAGAACCGGCAGGGTTAGTATGGGATTAGGGATCACTGCAGCAGGCTCTGTGTTCAGACACGTAAAAGTCTGGTAGTCCAGAACACCGACAGGGGTCAAACAAGATGGAGTGCGGGGACGTCCACTAATCCAGGACCTGACCAGTCCAATAATCCGGCACAGAACAGGCAGGGTCAGTATTGGAATAGGAATCACTGCTGCAGACTCTGTGCCCGGACAAGCAAGTCTCTAATTCTAGAACACCATCTTGTTTGGCCCCTGTCGGAGTGTGAGGATGTCCACTAATCGAGAACCCAACCAGTCCAATAATCCGGTACAGAACAGGCAGGGCTAGCACTGGATTAGGCTGTATTGCCGCAGAGTCTCTATCCTCACAAATCTGATAATTCACAACACCTGATGGACCGGCATCTTTACAGTGTGGCAGCCATAGGTTCCAGATCATGGACCATAGTTATGGAGACCCCTCCTCTGTCTCGTGGGGTCCTGGAGGATAAAACCCTTAAAAAGAGCTGCAGCTCCGTGCTGGGCGGCAAAAAGAAAATATGTTTGAGGACTTCTCCTGTTTAATTTACCCTATTAGAAAAGAGGGGTCCTCAGCAATCACAGAGCGCCTGGAGGACCCATCCTGTCCTGCATTACACATCCAACCCATTGACTTGAGTGGACACGGTGTAATGCCCAATCTCTCCTGTGGGGTCACTGCAGGGAAACCCAACACCGACTACCAGGTCTCTCCATGGGTAACTGATCTCTGAGGGACCCGACATGGGGAATCTTCATAGCCAACTAATGGTCAAAGGACTCTCTAACAAGTAGGGATTACCCAAAATGGAGAGTCCCTTGGGGTCCCGGCCGGGAACGCCCCAGGCCCCGCCTCCCTCCCCTCAGATTCCTGCCCGGGCCCACCCGGAATCATCCCCGTTCCCGCCACCCTCCCGCAGGTGTCCTGTCCCGGCCTTCCCACTAGATTCCTGCCCGGGACTGCCTCACCCCACCAGGGCTATGCGGACACAAGACAACCGATTGTATCTTCAGAGCAGGGGTTTACTCACTGCGGCGGGAGGACGAGGGTCGTGGGCTGAGCCTTGGGTCTTCTCTTGGCCGACACTCCCATCTGGTTGGCGGAGCGCTTCAGGGACTGCTGGTTCAGGAGGCCGGAAGCGAGGCCTGCGTGATACTGCAACTGCGGGGACAGAGGAGAAACACGGGGTCAGGGGGATATGGACATTCAAGTCCGGCTGCAGCCAAAACAACAAGTATTGACTGGTAAAAGCTTAAGGTTACATCTGTGTCCTAGAAAACTGGGTGACAACCAACATGGCCGCCGAGTAAATCTAGATCTTATGATTACAGAGGTGCGGCAGGGACCATAATACGGGAACTCAGTCCCTGACGACTCTCAGTACAAGGCGAAAGCAGCCGTAACCCGAGAGGAGTCCTGTGCCGGCGCGGCCTCACCTGTGAAGAGTGGGGTGAAGGTGGCCACACAGTGCGGGTGACGGAGGCAGCCACATACATACGACACCCGGCTGCCCCCTCCGTCCCCTCGCCGCTCCATCCCCTCAAGACCCAACTGCCAAATCCTTATCTTGCCTGGCAGCAGATTTCAGGAGGCCCCTTATCTAGACCGTGGGTTCAGCCAACACTAACCCAATGGATCTGGCCGACTTTTAGGCGTAAGGCGGCCGAACCCGGCAACACTATCGATAGGGAGAGAAGGATTAGGCGAGCGAAGATCCAAAACGTGAAAATGAAGGGCACCTGGCGAAAAGGAAGCAGAGAGAAGAGTTTCTGCTAAAGAGGAGAGCAGGGGGGGCACCTGTCAAAGAGGGGAGCACCCGCCAACAAAGGAGAGCAGAGGGCGCCCGCCCAAGAGGAGAGCACCCAACAAAGCATGGAGTGCCCGCCATAGAGAGGAAAGGTGGGCGACAGTCAAAGAGGAGAGTACCCACCAAAGAGGCAAGCTGGGGGGCACCAGTCAAAGAGGGTAGTGGAGGTGCCCGTCAAAGAGGGGAGCGCCTGCCAAAATGGAGAGCAGAGGGCGCTTGCCCAAGAGGAGAGTATACACCAAAATAAAGAGCAGTGGGCGTCCGTCAAAAAGGAGAGTACCCACCAAAGAGGAAAGCGGGGGGAAGTGGGGGACACCTGTCAAAAAGGTGAGTGGATGTGCCCGTCAAAGAAGGGAGCACCCGCCAAAAAGGAGAACAGAGGGTGCCCGCCCAAGAGGAGAGCGCAAACCAAAGTGAGGAGCGGTGGGCGTCCATCAGAGGAGAGTACCCAAAGAGGAGAGCAGAGGGGCACCTGTCAGAGAGGGGAGTGGGGGTGCCCAGAGGGGAGAGCAGAGGGCGTCCACCCAAGAGGAGAGCGCAAACCAAAGTGTGGAGTGTCCGCCAAAGAGAAGAGCGGTGGGCGTCCGTCAAAGAGGAGGGTGGGAGGGCACCTGTCAAATAGGAGAGCACCTGCTAAAAGGGGGCAAAGCTGTCTGAAGGAAACAGAAGAGCCTGGTAGAGTCCGTCACCCTGACCACACATGCAGGAGCCCCTTGAGCACCTGTATAGGAGGGTCGGGAGGTAGAGCCGTCCAGCTGGCCATCATCTATGGCCTCCTTCATAGAAGCCTCTCCTCCCCCCTGAAGCGGCTGATAACAGGGAGCGATAGCGGTCACACTCCAGACGGGAGGGTCCGCGTCCCTTTAAACAGAGGAGCCAGCGGTGCATTAACGGCAGGAAAAGCGCCCACCGGGGACAGACGGAGACATCTCCAAGGAGACGGCGCTGGGGAGGATGAAACGTGCCGGGTCGGCCTCGCGCCATCCACACTGTTCATTAAGCGGCGGCCGCAGACCGTGATCCAGACTGGGACGACTTAATGAAGGTGAGGACTGAAGGGTCCGGGCAAGTTCAGGCGCAAAATGAGTCATCGACACCGATGACAAACGAGACCCGAGCGCCAATTAAATCCTGGGCAGAGAGGGTGAGGGTGGAACGGGCACCGCCGGCCTCTCCGGCAGGGTCAGCGAGGACGTCCAGGGTGGCGGCTCTGCACATCAGCCGGACGCTCAATGTTTCCTGTCTGTGCAGATCAAAGGCTCAAGAGCTAAACTCTTACAACTAATAGAAACCTCTGTTTGAATGGAGTGGAGGCCGAGCATGCCCACTAGCGCACCATTCAATCTCTATATGATGGACAGAGATAGCTACTGATACTGTAGCCTGTCCTAAAGACACTGGAGGCAAAGCATGCCCACTACTGCTCCAATCTCTATAGGACCGAGAGATAGCTTGTGATATTGTAGCCTGTCCTATAGAGATTGAATGGAGGAAAGGCTGAGCATGCCCTCTATTGCTCCATTCAATCTCTATAGGCTTTCCTAAAGAGATTGGATGCAAAGCATGCCCACTACCGCTCCATTCATTGTCTATAGGACTGAGAGATAGCTACTGATACTGCAGTCTGTCCTAAAGAAACTGAATTGAGGAGAGGCTGAGCATGCCCACTACCGCTCCATACAATCTTTATAGGATGGACAGAGATAGCTAGTGATACTGTAGCCTGTCCTAAAGAGATTGAATGGAGGGGAGGCCGATTTAATGGAGCAGTAGTGGGCATCCTTTGCCTCCAATCCCTTTAGGACAGGCTACGGTATCACTAGCTATCTCTGTCTGTTCTATAGAGATTGCATGAAGCAGATGTGGGCATGCTCAGCCTCCACTCCAGTCAATCTAAGGTATTTCTGTTAGTCAAAGTGAGTGAATGGAGCAGCTGTGGGCATGCTCAGCCTCCGTTCCATTCAATCTCCAGAGGAAGGGCTAAGATCACACTAGTTCTCTTTGTCCATCCTATTGAGATGAACAGAGCAGTTGTGGGCATGCTCAGTCTCAGCTCAATTTAACCTTTACAGGATTGACAGGGCAGGCCACGGTAGATCACTAGCTTATCTTCAAAGAGATGAATTGAGTGGAGACCAGCATGCCCACTACGGCTCACAATCATCTCTATATACATGATAAAGATTGGACATTGGCTAGCCTCCATCAGTCCTACAGCGTCTGAACAGAGCAGTTGTGGGCATGCTCAGCCTCCGCACCATTCAATCTACAGGACAGGCTAAGATAAAACTAGTTCTCTCTGTCAGTCCTATTGAGACGAATGAGCTGTTGTGGGCATGCTCAGTCTCAGCTCAATTTAACCTTTACAGGATTGACAGGGCAGGCCACGGTAGATCACTAGCTATCTCTAAGAGACTGAATTGAGTGGAGACCAAGCATGCCCACTACTGCTCCAATCAATCTCTATATGACTGATAAAGATGACACTTGGCTATCTCCATCAGTCCTACAGCGTCTGAACAGAGCAGTTGTGGGCATGCTCAGCCTCTGCACCATTCAATCTCTACGGGAAAGGCTAAGATCACACTAGTTCTCTGTCAGTCCTATTGAGACAAATGGAGGAGTTGTGGGCATACTCAGCCTCCATCTACTAAAAGAAGAAAAATCGGGACCCTGGCCTCCTTTCTCATGACCAGCGAGAGGTGCTGGCGCTTTCGGCAAGACAGCCATAGTTAACACTGGCCCTTTCAGCCTGGTACCTGCTGGTTTTGCCCCTGTGGCCCTTCTCCTACTGAAAAGTCTGGGCCGTTCCAAAAGGGGTTTGCCCTCAGGGTGCTCCAAAATCACAGCTGTCTGCATGTACAAAATCATGCATAGGGAGCACCAGTTACTTAAGGATCCCACCCTAGATGGTGTCACCAACAAGACCTTGTAATATCCACTCTTCCCAAACTACTGGGTACTCAGGGGCGGGAGCTAAATAGATCAACCAATCATTTGCTTCTATTCCAGCTCCTGGGTGGAGCCATAAGTAGCCCCTCCCATGCAGACTGCATTGTGCTAATACTTGTATAAACCATGGATTTCTGTTCATGGGCAGACGTCGTGGAGCCTCGGAGAGTTGATTTTACGAATATATTCCGGCAAGTAATGTGCACGAAGAGATATTCTGCCAGACTAACAAATCTGAAATTAGAATTTCTCCAAAATTTATTTCCCCTCACTGGGAAATCTATGAGACAAAAAAAAGGGAGGAAGGTGCGGAGAGGGGCGAGCGGCTCCGAAAAGACGAATGCTTCAAAAAGTGTCAGCGTCTGGAGGCTTCGATCTGCGGGAATCTGCAATGAGAGCAATATGCAGAGAGCGAGGTGGAATTAGAGAGACAGCTTGGCAGAATTCACACTCCGGAATGTTCCTTTCGCTTCTTCTCTGATCTCTTCTGCGTGCGGCATATTAAAAAGATGGCAGCGCGACAGAGAGAGGAGGCCGGGGCGAACGCGTACCACGTTCTGGGGAGTCGGGCGGGCAACTGCATGGTGGAAGGGATGTAGCAGAGCTGTGCTCGTCATTCAACCGTGTCTTGTGGAGAAGAATAATTTCCCTGCAAACTCAGCTCTGCTACATCTATATAATAGAGCAGACTCCTCATAGGACTAAGGAATCTTTTGTCTGGTTATAGTAATAGGCCTACAAACTCAGCTCTGCTACAAATGTATAATGGAGCATACTGCTCATGGGTCTCAAATCTATCAATTACAAAACTATCCCTGCAAATTCAACTCTGCTACACCTGTATAATAGAGCAGACTCCCCCTAGGACTAAGGAATCTTGTCTGGTTGTAGTAATATCCCTGCAAACTCAGCTCTGCTACACCTGTATAATAGAGCAGACTCCTCCTAGGACTAAGGAATCTTTTGTCTGGTCGTAGTAATATAACTGCAAACTCAGCTCTGCTACACCTGTATAATAAAGCAGACTCCTCCTAGGACTAAGCAATCTTGTCTGGTCATAGTAATATCCCTGCAAACTCAGCTCTGCTACACCTGTATAATAGAGCAGACTCCTCCTAGGACTAAGCAATCTTGTCTGGTCATAGTTATATCCCTGCAAACTCAGCTCTGCTACAACTGTATAATGGAGCATACTGCTCATGGGTCTCACATCTATCAATTACAAGACTATCCCTGCAAATTCAGCTCTGCTACACCTGTATAATAGAGCATTCTCCTCATAGGACTAAGGAATCTTTTTGTCCGGTTATAGTAATATCCCTGCAAACACAGCTTTGCTACACCTGTAAAATGAAGCATACTGCTCATGGGTCTCAAATCCCCTATCCGATTACAAAACTATCCATACAAACTCAGCCCTGCTACACCTGTAAAATGGAGTACATTCCTCAGCCTCAGAAATATCCTGTCTCAATATTGCAATATCCCTGCAAACTCAGCTCTGCTACACCTGTATAATAGAGCAGACTCCTCCTAGGAATAAGAAGTCTGCTGTCCGGTCATAGGAATATCCCTGCAACCTCAGCTCTGCTACATCTACATAATAGGACGAAGAAATCTTCTGTCTCGTTCTAGGAATAACCCGGCAAACTCCGCTCTACTACACCTGTAAAATGGAGCCTACTGCTCATTGTCCTCATAAATATCCTGTCTCGTTATAGGAATATCCCTGCAAATTCAGCTCTGCTACTTCTACATAATGGAGCACGCTCCTCAAAGGAATTTAATAGGAAGCGCTCTGCTACACCTGTATAGGAACGCTCCTCATGGGTCTCAGAAACCTCCTGTCTGGTTATAGAAATATCCCTGCAAACTCAGGACGATGCTCCATTATATAGATGTAGCAGAGCTGATGGGAATAAGAAGTCTCCTGTCTGGCTGTAGGAATATCCCTGCAACCTCAGCTCTGCTACATCTGTATAATGGAGCATCTGATTACAAAACTATCCCTACAAACTCAGTTCTGCTAGACCTGTGCAATAGAGCACGCTCCTCATAGGAATAACAAGTCTGCTGTCCGGTTATAGGAATATCCCAGCAACCTCAGCTCTGCTACACCTGTATAATGGAGCATACTGCTCATTGGCCTCAGGAACCTCTTCTCCATTCATAGGGAATAAATGCTTATTTTTGTCCTACACTTTCTTCCTGTTTTGCAGCGTATGGTGCGCTTTATGGCAGCTCACACGAATGCGAATTTAGGGGGGGGTTACCTATAAGTGCAATGTTGGTGGGGCCGCACTACAAGATTGACGAGGGCCCCAGAGGACAGATGCCCATCGATCACAAAGTGACGTCAGAATGGAGCAACAGGACAACCCCGCACCCTTAATAAAATAATATACAATGATACATCCAGAGCGGCCGCACTAATAATGGCAAGGAAAGGTGCAGTTTGTTCTCACACAACAAAATTAAAAATGAAATAAAAAATAAATTAAAAAATAAAATAAAAAGCACACTTCCCGCATTCACCGTCCTTTCATCTATGATGAATACGTGTCAGGTATGACATTGTGTTTGTAGGACAGATTAAGCAGATCGCATAAAAAGAGAAAAATCTAGATTCTGGTAATTACAATAAAAAAAAATGTTTAAAAAAATTTCAGGAAAAAAAGTTGAAAAAGTTAAAATAACTCCAATCTAAAAAAGGGAAAAACAAAACTATAACAAAATATTTATGGTACATAAATATAATATAAAAGATATTTCACGTTACACTAGTCTAAAAATCTAGAATCTATAAATATATAATTAAAATGTCAAATAAAAGATGCAAAAATGTTAAATATATAACAAAAAATTTAAAGAATGCAAAAAATATACCGTAATGTAAAATACATAAGAATAAAGCTAAGATTTTTTGAACAATGTGCATAAAGCATACACCTAAAATAGAGTTACGACGGACATACAATAAAGAAAATCCCTAAATCTTTGCAAAAAAAAAAAAAAAGTGAAACATAAAAGCTTCCTTATAATCTAGGATATTTCAAGTCTTTTTAGCATAATGCAAAATAAACCTAATTCAAATGATAATAGCCCAAAACAAAAAAAGTTAAAAATTTGAACACACTAAATTTACTTCCCAAAAAAAAAAAAAAAAAAAAAAAAAAAAAAAAGTCTAAAATCACAACTTGAAATAACTCAAAATCGTAACTAAAAATCCAAAATAGAATATAATCTAAAAACGCAATGTAGAGGTTAATCATCTAAAATTTCCC